>JBBBDQ010030042.1:77500-145000 GCA_037127315.1 Ascarosepion bandense
CTCGTTTTACGTTCTGGTAGTAATTTAGTCAAAACGGACTTCATTTACCTGGCGAACATCAACTATACAGGTGACATTCCAGACACAGTGTTTGGGTTTGGTGTTATACTCAGCAATTGTTGTAGCAACACTTTATCTAGCTCCTCTCCCTCCGACTATTTTAGTACCCTTTTAAACGGATCGACAAATCGTTTGTTTTTTCCGTTTGATCTTGGGTGATAGGAGGGCGTTGTAATGTTTTCCATTGCTAATGATGTAAAGAAAACTTTTAATTCACTAGCCGTGAATTGTGTCCCGTTATCTGAAACAATAGACTCAGGTACACAGAACCTTGCAAATGTTTCATGTAAAAAATATCGTAACCGCGGCAATCTTCTACATTTAAATATTTCTGGCCATTTAATGTAACTATCGACTACCACGGGATATTATGACACGTATAACAGTTCTGCGAAGTCTATACGTATTCTTGACCATGTAGTATCGATTTTCGGCCAAGGTTTAATTTTATAGGCGGTGAATTTGCCGCCAGAACACAACCTCTGCATGACTTATTTTTCAGTATATAATCAATTTGTGGCCAATATATATAACACCTCATTAAATACTTCATCCTAGAAATTCATGGATGTTCAATATGAAATTCTTCTGGCATACGTTTTTTCAACGATGCTGGTATCACAGTTCTTACTGTGAACATAAGTACATTATTGCATAATGACAATGTGATATTGCCAGTAATATCCACTTCTCTATTATTTGTTTGTCTTTAAATCTTAATTGCTTCTTCATTTTTATTATAAAATCGTCTTTTAACCACTTAATTCTTATTTCCTCGCATGTATAATATGTTATTGATTTCGTTTTCGGCCCTTATCACCGCAATTACTTTGTTCTCAAGTGGTTCGCAAATTTTTGGTATTAGTTAGATAGTCCACTCGCATGTCTCAATTATTTGGATGGTAGAAATTCTATTTTATAATTATAATTTAATAGAATAGCTTCCCATCGCTGTTGTTTATTTGCTGTATGTGTGGGAACACCCTTTTAATATGGACAGTAATATGTGATCTGTTTGTAGTATGAATTGTCTACCACCTATGAATTTATAAATGTTTCATAGCAGATATGATGGCCAATGATTCTTTCTATCTGACTATAGCGCTTTTTAGCTGCTATTAATGATCTTGAAGTATGAGCAATTGATTTAGTAATTCCGTCCTCATATTTGTGTAGCATCACCACTCCAATACCTGAATCATTTGCATCTGATGCAACCACAATCTTTAATTTAGGGTCAAAATAAGCTATTGACAAATCCGACATTAAGAATTCATTAATCTCTTTGAAAGCACTTTGGCATTTATCTAACCAATTCTATTTAATATCTTTCTTAATAAGTTATTCAAGGGTACCTTTAATTCCTGCAGGTTTGCTATATATACATGATAGTAATTAGCAAACCATAAAAATACTTAAAACTTTGTTACATTTGTTGGGGTCGCATGTCTTTTATTGTACTTCATCTTTGAATGATCAGTTTATCTACTTTTTGCATCGATAATTTGTCCGCGATATTTAATTTTGGACATATTCAATTCGTATTTTCCTTCGCTGATCTTAAAACGGTAGTCTTTAATTCTCTGAAATACTTTTTTAAATCTTCCTTACGTTGATTTTGGGTCTTACTTTTAATAAGTACATTATGTAAAAGTGCTTGTGCACAATCTAAACCAGCATGAATCGTATCTATAATTTGGACATATATGAGGCAACGACTGTTTGTTTGAACGTACGCTAGAAAATAAAAACAAAAATACGTATCCTACACGTTGTAATAAGATATTCAGTTCACTAAAAATACGTCATATTCGCAGGATTACTGAGAAATGAACAGACAAAGTGTTTCAAAAGTTAATGTACGAAATATTCAGTGAAGTACAGGAACATAGAAGAAATAAAATCTATCTTGAATCAAATGTTGGCGCTACATGAGCAACAATAAGAACAACAATTGCAGTAACAAAACAACAACATGAACAGTAGTTACAATGACACCACCACCAACAACAGAACTTTTTAAATTATTATTTAATAAAACTAAGGATAAAAAAAAACAGATTATTTACTCCAGATCCTTTTGCTAATTTAATTAGCGAATTTTTAAACAATCGAGACAAAAAATTCCATTATTATAGATTATACGAGGGGAAATTCAAAAAGAAAATGTTCACATTGGAATGATAAAAGAAAATTCTTTTATTATTAAGAATATTGTCCTCTGAAGAACATGAAAAGTATATAAATTTTACTTTGCAAAAAAAAAAAAAACAGGTGATAGTTCTTTTTACATCATAATTTTTTATGAAACTGTAGCAATTATATCGAAATTTTTCCGTGATAGGAGTTCATTATTCAATACACATTAACAATATTTTTACTTAGTAAAGTGTGACCGTGAAGATTTTGTCACTTATGCAGCAGTGGTGGATCGATAATGCGCGAAGTTCAAGTTAAATGAATTAACTCTAGATATGTTCGTACAGAGGCTAACTTTCAATAAAGTCGAGCAAATAAGATCCAGGTTACTTGCTAAATTAGAAATGGATACCAAATGAACTCTCTAAAAATAGCAGAAGAGTGTAAACGTATTGTAAATCTAAAACTCAATGCCGCAAGGATTGAGAAAACAGACATTTCACAAGTACATATCATCCGACTATCAAAAAAGAGAATATAGAAGTTTTTCAACTCTTAACAGAACATTAAAAAGGACAATAAATCCCTCTTGGTACCTACTATTTGCCACAGTTGTGGAGGTAAGCATTTGCTTTTTAAGGACAAAAATGGTACAAATGTGGGAAGGTAGGACTCAAAAGAACTTATAGCAAATACAAAAAAGGTAGAAAATAAAACTTATGTGAACTTGAGAAATACACTATGTAATGTTGAAAAACAAAGAAAAAGCAACAAAACTTTGAACGTGTCTTTATCTGAGTTAGAAACATCTAAAAATATAGTTTTTGTCAAAATTAAATGTAAAAATAAAACTACAGCTAGATACAGGACCTGATATCACCGACATAAATGAACAGATAAGGAGAAAAATGGATAAACCCAGTTCATTAACTACTAAAAAGTTACTCGTGGAGTTTCAGAAATATAATTGAGCTTCATGGTTGAATTCATCTGTAACGTTTCTTTCTATTGCAAAAATAAAAGAGTTGTGGTGTTTATACTAAAACCTACTTCTCATTTATTTAGACAAATTGGATTACATTATTTGATTTTTGGGACCTCTAAATTAACTCTTTCAGCCACAAAATAAATATCGTTACCTATTGTGCTAATAAGAAAATATTGCTGAATATATATATATATATATATATATATATATATAGAGAGAGAGAGAGAGAGAGAGAGAGAGAGAGTTAAATAATTTTATACTACTAAAAATATCTCGTCCAATAAATTTTTACTCCAGTTTTTACTCCATTTTACTCCATTATCAAGCTCAAAGAACCTACATTGTTATTAACCAAAACATTTGGTTCACTATTTCCAGGATGACTCAATCAAGCACCAAGTTCCAGGAATGATAAAATACTTTCATCAGAAAAAATTACTATTGAAGAAGGAGTTTTTAAAGACTTATTCCCCAAAAACTTATGTTTTGACGTATGTTACTTGCTTAGTAATCTTGTATTTAACTTTCATATCTTTAGCCAGTGTTCGGAATATTCTTTTTTTTTTTCATTTGGCACACATTCCAAATATTTTCTTGCTGATTAATCCACTTATTTATTATCCTTTCATTTTTTTGCAAATCTTATTATTAATGGCAACTTGTTCTTGTTCTTATCTTCCCAATTATTTTAAATATTTTTGTGGTTTTCTACTCCCCGTTCAATATTTTTACCATTTTTTAAACTCATATTCTCATCATGCAATAATTTGACAATATTTGTGTTTATACGTTTCTTAAAACACATAATAACCATTTATATATCTGAAATTAAAAGATAAATATATTATCAGATAGATAGATAGTTGGAATAATGAACATCCTTCAAGTGAGATTGTAAAATCTCACATAAACAAATCAGTTAATGAAAACGTTTATAGTATTTTCATTGTGTCGAGGTATATTTAACTATGATGGTCTCTCAATACGACGAATGTTTTACAATAATTCATGTTACAGTGCTGTATTAAGGAATAACTACTACTATTACTACTATAACGATATTTTACTGTTTAGTTTTATGCCGTCAAATTCGTTAATTATGATATGATACGTAAATGGAAAGTAACATTACAATACACGGGAAATTAATGCTCGTTTGAATGTGGGTGGATTATGTGCTGAAGGGTAATAAATATTGAGATGAGTATTTAAAGTAATTGATTAAGTTACCTATTGTTGGTGCTTTGTAAAGGCATGTATAGCAAACATGGCCTTCAAAATGACAAATTCATTTCGAGTTATATTGTTATATTAAAAATACGTGCGGGTCAATTTTTACAACAACACACATTTATCTCTGTGTGTGTGTCTGTGCGTGCGTGTGTAAAATGTGTATGATCTTAAGGGGTGGTGGTACAAAACTGATTAGTGAAAGATGTCATGAAGCCATTTCTGAACTTAGGTCACTGGTTGAGACCCGGAAGATAAAGTACATCCAACAGAAACCAAAGAAAGAAAGAAAGAAAGAAAGAAAGAAAAAAGAAAAAGTAAATGCATTGTATCAAACGCAGAAACGATGGCTAGATATTCCACTTTATGGTCAATACTCTGCCCGTACCAAAAGAGCTAATAAAGACAAACCTCGTGCCCATCGGTGGTTCCATCTAGCAAAGTTAAAGGCTGAAACCGAAGGTTGAATTTTTACTGAACATAAATAATGCTTGCTAACTAGAAATTACCGAGCACACGTACTGAACAAAATTGCGTTAGCCCAAAATGCAGATTCAGTGATAAAAGAAACACTTGAACATCTTGTTTCAGGTTGCACGGCATTAGCTTTCACTGACTATAAAACATGGCATGATAGAGAGAGCCAATATCTGCAGTGAAAAATATGCAACTTTTAGGGAAGGAAACTTCAAGAAACTGTTATTAACATCATCTAGACCCGATCACAGAGAGAGGACCTGCAAAAGTTTTATGCCACTTTACAATATGCACAGAGAGAACAATCAAAGCTAATCTCGAGCAAAGACCAAAAGAAGAGAATGTATTTTCTCATTGACGTGGCAGTCTCTACAGATTTTAATGTATTTTTGAAGATTTTCAAAAATCTATCAAAATACAAGTGTTATATACTTTCGTATATATAAACTGCCAACTAAAATGGCTATCGTTTTCTCTTATAAATACGGGCACGAATATATAAAAAATACAATTATATCTTTCGTCTTCTTCTTCGTGACGTGGTGTGGATTAAAGAAGTGTCGAATGTAGATACACACATACAAAGAAGTTAGTCGCTGAGTTTGTCATCTCTTCTTTTCCTCTCGGTTGGCTCACCCAAACTCATCTGCCTCTCTCTCATTTTAATCTCATGTAGGCCGTGTTCCTCGATCGTGATAACTTTTGCCACGCATATTGTTTATTGTTTTCGAATTATTATTATTATTGGTTTTTCAATGGGTTATATTTTCTACCTTTGACTATGCTGTTTATCAAAACACCCCACATTCCTTTAATGCAAATCTGGCCCTGTATTCTTCATCTTTCAATAACAATATCTTTATAACTGTAAACAAACTCTTGATTTTATATTTTGTGATTTTTTAGAACAGCTGTGTTAACACAATTTCACCAGTCACTCGGCGTCTGCATTCTTGACCTTTAAAATAATATTTATGTTCTTTTATATTTTGCCAGCTTACATTTTTGTATCAAACAATAATTTATTCAATGTAAACATACTGTTCACCTGCCAATGTAAATATACTTCTAAGCAAAATTATACACCGCAGTCAGTGAATATATAACACAAGAATCTTGAAGTGGAAATCTAAAAAATGTAGCTCATTCCAGTTATAGTTGGAGCTATTGGATTGATTAGAAAATAATCTGATAGACACATTGAAGGGATTCCTAGATTTCCTTAAAGAAATACAAAAAATTGTAATCACAAGTACAGCTAACACATTTCGAAGAGCTTTATGTAAAATGTTCGTGATTTTATTTTTCTTACAGTGAACAATATCATGAAGCCATCTCCGACTTTAGGTCTGTAGTTAGGACCTGGAAGGAAATATGTATACAGCAGAAATCAAATGAAATAATAATAATGTCGGCTAAGTAATATTAAAATGGAGTCAGGTTACCTAGAAATGAATTACAATTGTTGCATATTGATGGGAAAAGTTAAATTTCCAGCGGCCTCAAAATACGCATATTTGACACTAAGTGATTTATTGAACCATTCAATGTATTTTATTTACCGCCAAGTCCGATATGTTTCACAAAACTTTATTTTTACTCATAAAATGTTTAGCGGGTATTCTAATGTAGAAGTTTTTTACCACAAAACAATGGCTTAAATAGTATATGGTAGATTGGTTGCTGAGATACTAGCATATATACAGTCTCTGGAGATTTTTAAATTATTTATTTAGCCAATCGTTAGCGTTTAATAATCCGTTCGATTTCTCACTAGTCACTATATCTGTCCAAATCGATAATCAAAGCCATATACAGAAAAACGAACAAGAATCTCAAGAGTAGAAATTATTTCCTCATGAAAAATATGTAAGTGAAATAAGTCCCCGACTCATCGTCTTCAAATCAAGCCTCAGAGAATTGGCAAATAATTCTGTTGAAATATTTATGCTGAATTTGTGCGTTTTATTGGAAACGGATCAGGTCAGATTCAAAATTTGAAGATAAATCGTTGTTTAATATTATATGCACATAAACAAATAACATAGATATATTTAAGACTATTATTTTTATATATTCACAGTGACATAGATATACGTAGATATACATATGTAGAACATTGTGGATATATTTCATAAAGTCCGTAATCTCTCTACGAAAATAATATTTATACTTTGCACAAATAAAATAATTCAAAACAAACTACCTTGTTAATGTTCGTAATTCATTAAAAAGTGATCATATTTTCATATATTTTTATGCATTTTATTGCAATAAAATTGACATATTAATAGTAAGAACAATAAATGTGATCATTAAAATAAGTGAATGAAAAAGGGAACAAAGCTGATAGTTATCATTTCTCTTTCTTCAATACTTTATAAAAGATTAAAATAGGTATGCACCTCAAATTAAATTAAAAAAGACAAAAGGAAGATTTGATAACTTGTAAATAAAATCTCTTTTACGTTCATATATGTTTTTTTTAAATTTCTGTAAGTTTCTGCAATATATTGTGAGAAACAGTTAAGGTAATTTATTTTTTATATAGCTGCTTCAGAATTCTTATCGTAGAGATTACTTTTTGGTTTTGATCATATCCATGATAGTTTTGGATGCAGATTAAATTATTTTCATATTGTTCAATTTAGATATCTTGTTTTGTATATTGAATGTTATAGAGTTTGTAGGTAGTATTATGGATCTCTTTTTATCTAGATTATTGTTGAAAATAATGTTGTTACCTTTTGACAGTGGCATATTTTGACTGCCTTACTTGTGACTGAAAAGATAAAGATATTGAAGATATTTAAGGGTGTTTTCTATGTATATTTCTTCTTTGAGTAAGTATTTAGGGCTGTACATTCTTAATTCTCTCAAACAGAAGAAACTTTAAGAATGCTAATAATCTTATTAAAAAAGAAAGTAATTTAATTCGATAAAATTTCTCGAAAGTGCCGCTATCGAATCTTATCAAAATATAAATCTGCACCTCGGATTCTCCCTAAAATTTCCTTTCCTGGCGGAACTTTTCCTTTCCCAAGTCAAGATACACGACCACAAAAATACAAAAAATTAAAAGAAAAGGGTTAAAGACACAGTGCAAATCACAAGAAATCATAATTATCATGGAATATTTGAATGCCAAAGTTGGCCAGGGGAGGGATGATGAAACGGTTGAAAATTTTTGACTAGGGCACAGCAATGGCCGCGGTGATAAATTACTTCAATGGTGCAGTGCGAATTACCAGATAACAAGCAACACCTGGTTCCAAAAGCTTTCAAGAGGACTATGGACATGGAAAAGTCCTAGAGGAAAAAAATAAGAATTCATTAAATTACTGTAAACAAGAGATTCAATAACGCAGTCCTTCACTGCAAAGTTTGCAAAGTGCTGACTGCGGAAGCGACCACGTACCTGTCGTATGCAAACTACAAATAAAACTAAGGATATTAAAGAAACCTAAAACAGCCTTAAAACTGCAGTACAACAAACTCTTGAATCACCCGGAGTCTTGAATGTATACGGAGAGCGTGAAAACGAAATACGAAGGACAAATTGGAAACGGAAGCTTAAATTGAGACGCACTAAATGTAGCTCTCGTAACATCAGCAAAAGACATCACCCCAAAGGAAAAAGCACGTCGAAAGAAAGACGAGTGGATCACTAAAAACATTCTTGACATGATGAAAAAGAAACAAAAACAATGTCACGATATGGAACGGAATACAACTACACAAGGAAAGAAACAGTAAATATTGATAGACTAAAGAAAGATGGCTCAACGACAAATGCACTGAAGTAGAGAGACTGTGCACAACAAATAATGGTGATATTCATAAAAAAAATAAAGGAGCTAACAGGATAAAAGACCTGCTCAGCAACAGGATTTATAAAAGCAAAGGGCGGTACACTCATACTAAAAAAGAAAAATACTTCAGAGATGGGACGAGTACATCGGAGATTTCTTCCACGGCAAGAGAGAGCAACCAACAATGCACAAAAATACGGATGGACCAGAAATATTAAAAACTGAGGTGGAATCGGCAATGGCCAAATTGAGGAGAAACAAAGCTGCAGGACCCCAGGGGATTTTAATAGAGATGCTGATGTCATTAGAAGACTTTGGTGTAGACAGAAGTAATAAACAATAGCAGAAATATACCCGAGGACCTAATAGATCTATTTTCATAACACTATCTATTTTCATAACACCACCGAACAATCAGTTTTATGAGCCACATGACAAAACTCATCAGCCGGATTCTCATGAACAGAGAGCGCAGCAGAATCGACCTAGATATAGGACGAGAATACAGAAACAAGGAATGCGATTTTTATACTCAGAATGCTATCTAAAAGAGCAATACAAATACTGAAAGATCTTTATTTGTGCTTTATAGACTACGCAAAGGCGTTTGACAAAGTACGACACAAAGGATTGATAGAGACGCTCGACAAGCATGATATTTTAGGAAAAGACGTTAGAATAATCAAGAATCTATATTAGCAGCAAACCTTTGCGTACGGATAGGAAGTGGATTCAGTAGATATACAAAAATAGAAAGGGGCGTGAAACAACAATGTGTTTTCTCACTGGATCTATTCATCTTAAACATCAAAACAATTATGAGATATTTAAAAAAAAAACTGGCCCAATACAAATAATTAAAATACTAATTTACACACACACACACACACACACACACACACACACACACACACACACACACATTTATTAAAGATCGAACTGTAACTTGCCTGATTTTGTGCTAACCTGATGAATATTCATGAGCACCCTTATACCAAAACCTATGGAAAACTTTGCTCTTGTACAGACATGATTTCCACAAAAGAAAACCCTTACATTTGTTTTGATAAAGCTCCGCAAATTTCGAAACGCGTCTAATAAAATATATAGAGAGAGAAAGAGAGAGGAGAGAGACAGAGAAAAAGAATAGATTGTTATTATTCAGGCTAATTTTGTATCATTTTACACGTTATTTTTAGTACATACTCGGATTGAGTAGGTCGTATATTTATTAGTTGATTTGTAAATGTGCAAGATAGAATCTAACAAGAAACATTTTCTGGCACAACACAGTGTGCAGACTTTCCATGCAGAAGATTCGGCCATTGATTCGCTGGAGTCGGTCCGCTTCAAATCTGTAGAAAATGTGAGGTCAAGGGGACACAGTGTGTTGCTCTCCAGGGGTCTAGCGTCATTTGTTTGAACATTATTTGGCCTGACAAGATTATGCAGTTAACATTTCAAAGATCAAGAATATATAAAATTTTATTATGAACACATTTGTCTACTCTGGAACATCCTATTTATTTTACCAACTCTCTGTATTAACTGAACAATATTAGTTCATTTTTAAGAAACTCAGATACCTAATTATTAGTCAAAGAGTTAATCTCAATTATTTTTTAATCATCCTTTCACCGCAAGCCAGAGTGTACAACCACTAGTGCGCATGGGTTTACAGTAAGAGAAAGTAAAGAAATAAAGAACAAGTTACAGAAAGTATAAGAGAAAGATGAAATCAAGGAGACAGAAGATGAAAACTGACGCTGCATTTCAAATTTTGAAGATTGTAGCTATCTGGGAAGCAAGTATATGGAAGGGAGTTCCGCAGACGGGAAGTCGCGAGAACATAAATTACTAGAGTGAAGGGGCCGTTATATTTTACCATTTTGACTGTAAAAAGGTGGGACCCAGTTACCAATCTAGTAACGCTAGTAAATTTATGTGGCATCAAGGAAAGAAGCTCGTCAGAGCAAAGGCCGTAAAAATTAAAATATTTTTAGAAAAGACAGAAGGAAGCCACATCTCACTGGTGAGAAAGTAAGTGAAGTCGTGCTTCTAAATCGGGATCAAATACATTGCAGATTCTACTTCGGATTTTATCAAAAATCCCTAGAAGAATAGCAGGCGCACCCGACAAGATGTAGCAACAGTATTTAATGCACAGACAAATGTCAGATTTATAAATGTACAAGTTAGATTCTGTGTTATAATCATTTTGTTGAATAGAGCAATCACATAACATTACCGTTAAAAAATAGTTAATACTAATTGTAAAATTGGGTTTAAACTGAAATAAAGAGATAGTTTAGTCTAGTATATTTTATAATCCAAAATATGAAGTAGATTTGCCAAAATCATACCTCGGGAGTTATTCTGAATTAGGCTAAATTATGACTGGGTATATGGAAGGAGGTTAATATGAGCTGCTAGACTGCAAAATTTACAGTCGCAGTCGGCATTATTCTTTATTTACTAAAGCATAAGCGCCTGTATTTGGTTTGTTTCGAGATGTATAACATATAAATGATAGAAAGCCAACGATGTATAAATATCAGAAGTATCTAAGATATTTTCCCAAAGAAAAAGTGATTAGATTTTTACCGAGTTTTTGTTCTTTATTTTAGAGAAGCGCTGTTTCCTAATGGTGAGTATGATTGTGAAAATCAATTGAAATCAAGATAAAATAAATATGAATAAAACATTTAAGTTTGACTGGTTGTTAATCACTAAGAATAATAATCCGTTTGATACTAATATTTTGAAGGAAAATAGTTATTGCTAATATATTAATTCCAAATAATTTATATAACATTGCCTATTAAGGTGTAGACTGACTTTTACTTTCCGTATATTTCCTAACATTTCCTAACAGTTATCGGCTGGAAGTTAGCTGTCTCTTACATATCTAAACGAAAAGAAAACAATCTGCTGCTATTACATCATTTTTTTAATAATTGCTTTTTTTGCATTAGGCTAGACTGAAAGTGAAAATTGTAATTTATTTCATTTATTTTTATGTACGTTGCTTCGTAAAAAAAAAAAAGAAAACGTTTTTACTCGCTGAAGATCGATTTTTAGTCTGATTAAGTAAAATAACTATATGGAGACTAGATTGTAAAAACACGCGCCGGCAGCTGTGATAGTTTCTATGAACGTGTGATAATAAATCAATAAAGAAATGAAGTTCTTATGAAAATCAAACTGAAGACAGTACTGTATTTACTTAGTATATGAATTTTTATGGATTCTAAAAATGTATTTGCTGAGCAGATATTTTTTTATATATTTACGTTCAGCATCACTTTTGGTTTTTTATCTATCCAACCTGATAGGCGCCTTCGTCTTTATGAAGCCTTGTCTGATAAACAATAAATTATTTGATGATCATGCAACCAAATTATGGCAGGACGAACACATTTACTAGTCAAATTAACCTGACAAAGTTATTTAGAAATTAATGAATTAAAATAATTTTATAATAATATCCAAAATGTTTTTTAAAAACTAGCAATTTCCCCATTGCTTATTCATAATAAAAAGTTTACTGATATAGATTATAAACGAATGGAAAATACAAACTTATTAATTTCGATAAAATCTTTGAATGATAAAATTTTAAATGTCGAAAAAAGTCAATTTACCGGAGAGTTAGTCAGTTAATTGATAAACGCTTGGATGATCATGTATCGAAAGAGAGATGACTGACTGGGTAGAATATTTTCCTACAGTAGGTTGTCATTACCTTTTTGCGTCAGATATGTTACCAACCAAGGTTATAGAACATAATCTATCCTGTTACTTAATCTATAGCTGGAAGGAGAAGTGACGGATTAATTTAGAGAACCTTTTCCAAGTGTATTTGCGCGTAAGTGAATGCAACGAATTCAGCTAGATTTTTCCAATTTCTAGTTTCCAAATGATATTCATTGCACCACATCGCACATCCTCAGGTCTTTACTGGAAAGTAAAGATTTAATAAATATTTCTTGCATTGTTAGAACAGGCGATTTATTGTTCCAGACGGAAGGAAGCAGAACTCTATATTTCATCATTGTTGAATACTTTGGGAAATATCCAAGAGGGACACCTCTGACTTTCCATAAAATGACACAGTTATTAAATTCCGTGGAGGAAGGCTTGGTTATTTTGTAGGCTACAATCGATACTTTTTAAAAAGAGTATTCAATCAAATACTTAGATCACGACTCAAAATCAAAATTCGTAGTTTTATTAAAACATGATTATCACTTTATAATAAATGATTTTTTGTAGGACACTCCAAGAAATAACACTGTGATGAGCTTTTGCAATATTTTAGATGATTGTACTCTAAGCGTTATGGATCTGTTCTCTTAATCAATTCCATCACTATCTGGTGATTTGTGTTTATAATTAGTTTCCCGCGTGATTAATTATTGTCATCAGTGATGAACTTTGATAATAAAACTGGTTGTTGACTTAAAAAATTTGTTGCACACCGATTGGAGAAACTCATCAACAAATCCATCGGTTTAGTGACCATATTGAAAAATAATCTTTATATTAATCTGAATATAAATATAATCACCATTTTCTTTTGATCGGGACCAATGTATTCTTGTACCAGTATTCTTGTACCGGATGTGCAAAACAATTAAATTGACCATAAATTCACTGGGATATGACAAGATTTTCTAAATTTAGTACAAAATTTAGAAAAACAAAGTCTAAAAATTTGTTAGTGGCAGCGTCATTTGACAGTGAACCTTTATCGATATTCAGTAAATATAAAGATATATTTGGATAATATTATTATTACATTAGCAACACTCCCCGCACACACAATTGGTGGGATATATATATATATGAATTTAACAAGAAAACATAGTGAGGATTTGACTACGTTCGCGTCGGTTGTGAACAAGCATTGCAACGATTTCAAACTGTCAGAATTGTGTGCAAATAATTTCAAGTGTCTGATATTTTTTCGGAACTCGGTTCAACTAAAGACGCTGAAATAAGACGCGAAGTTTTTAAATGAGCCAAACCTTACTCTCCAACAAATGGAGGAAGACTGTCAGAGGTTCGTGAGCGTACGCCAAGATTAAAAAGTATTGACGTATCTGGTATAGTTCACATAAGAAGAGTACGCCGAAAGAAGAAAAAATTATTTCTCCCTCTAAATCAAAGAAACGAAACTAGACCACTTGTTGCCTAACCCGTGTTTAGGTTGTGGATGATTACATTGGTATAAAGATTGCCCCTACTGAAATAAAAAATGTTTAAATTGTAGCCGTATCTGGCACAAGAGCTCACATTGTTGAGCGAGTAAAAGGTTAATAGCTACGTATAAAGCACAAAAGCAGATGAACAAGATGGTTTAAATATTAGGAAGTATGTGTAAGCACAAATCTTAAATAACTTTAAACTGCAGTTGGATTCTTGTTCAGATTTAACAATCATAAATCAATACACTTGGAAAAATTTGGGTAAATAACCCTTGCTAAGAACTAATAAAATGGATAGGTGCGTGAGAGGAGAGGAAATCAAGTTTACGGGAGAAATTATCAAGAATGTAACACTTCAAGGAAAGACGTTAAAATTAAAAACATTTGTATTAAAAATACAGAAACTTTATTTGGCACAGATAGAGAAATTTAAGTTGTGGAACATGCCAATTAATTCATTTTGTCATAAACTAGATAACCTGACCACCGAGGAAAAAACTCAATAAAAAAATTAAAAGAAACTGGGGCTTTGATCGGTGTAATAAAATGACGGAAAAATTAAACGAGGACATTCAGCCAGTGTTTAAAAAACTTAATGTGCCTGTCACTCTTTACAAAAATAAATGAGGAATTCGACAGACTAGAAAAAACCGGTGTCTAGTTGAAAATTTTGTATAGCCAATGGGCTTCACCGACCGTCTATGTGAAAGAAAAGTCAAACGAGATCCGGGTTTACACCGATTTCTCAATGGGGCTTAGTGCAGCACTCAAAGACTATCATTATTCTTTACCTAGACCATAAAAAATTTTCGTGAAACTAAATGAGGGAATTTTTTTTTCAAAAATCCACCTCAGCAAATACCGATGGAATAAGAATGTTCTAATTTGCTATGTGTCAACACCCATTATGATTTGTACAATGTCGAATGCCAACCGTTCGGGGTAAAATTTGCGCCGGCAATTTTCCAACAACTGATGGATCTCACAAAGTAATAGCTCATGTGTTGAGAAAGCTTCTTTCTGCAGAAAAAAAGTTACAAGCAAATTGAGATAGAGCCGTTAGCGATTATTTTCGCAGTAACAAATTTTACCGGCACATTCATGGTAGACACTTTACTTTGCAGAGAACCATAAACCGTTACTTACAATTCTTGTTTAAAAAAATGTCTGCCTATTCATACAGCTAATAGACTGCGTAGATGGGAAACAATTTTTTATAATTATAACTTCAAAATGGAGTGCCTACCGTCTAAAAAATTCCGTAATTGCCAAAGGACTGTCCAGATTAATCCCAGAACACACAGAACCTCTTTCAGATATTGTGATTGCTTCTCTCCAAACAGAAAGAGAATGTAAAACTACATTGTGCAGCACAGTAAGGGAATTCCCTGTAACTCTCGACCAGATAAAACAAGCTGTAAACGAATTTATCAGGCAAACCAAAATAAAAATGCTTGAAAAGGACAAACAGACTTTGGATATATTTTATTTATGTGACGAAGTACTGTTATATAGTGATCGAGTCGTCAGTCCCACAACGTTACCATGAATAATTCTGAAGGATTTCTATACCAGTCATCCCGTGATTACAAGGATGAAAAGCCTTATGCGCAGTTATATATACAGGCCGAACATAGATAAGGGTATTGAAAATATGGTAAAATCCTGCAAAGGCTGTGATTTGGCAGCAAAGGCACCTCTAATAAAATATTATCCTTGCCCCACCCCCCAAAAAAACAACCATGGTCTCGAATTCATGTGAATTTTGCAGGCCCACTGGACGGATTCTACTGTTATAATAGTAGATATTTTCCCTAAGTAGCCTGAAGTTCTTAGATGCAGAAATTCGACTACACGAGTGACAATAAACTTCCTACACGAACTGTTCGCCAGATTTGGGATAGTCGATTGCTTAGTGTCAAATAATGGAACACAATTTATGTCCGGCCAATTTAAGGATTTTTGTGAGACCTTCAAGATCAATCATATTACGATTCTCCATATCAAACAAGGTCAAATAGACAGGCCGTAAGCTTTGTTGAGAAGCTAACAAGAGCTCTGAAGAGGCACATTTACAGAAAAGGTCCTGAAACAGTTCTTTCAGGTGTATATAGTAACGGCCAATGACAACACACCATCATCATTACCCCCAGCCGAGGCAATGTTTGCGCGTAAAATCAGGTCTGTGTTCGGCAGGTTACTTCCTTAAGAAACAAAATGTTGACAAACAAACATGGTACCTATGAAACGTTACCAACCCGGAGAGAAAGTTTTTTCGGGATGTACCTGGACAACAAATGTTTCTGGGAAATGGGTACAATTAACAAAAGAATATATGGTTTATATAATTAAATGCCCCCAATTCACTAACATAAGACACTTAAATCAGAACCGGAAATGTCTGTCGGATGATCTTGACTGTGGTCCTCCTGAAGAAAAAGAAATAATGGATATCATGTATGATACTTTTGATATACCTGTTATTGCAAAAAAAAAATATTAAAACTGCTGCGGAATTAATACTTAAGAGGGTTGTGTTATACTGACACATTGAACTCTTCCGAAATATATACTAGTAGCAGTTCTGCTTTGTAGAGCAGAGTGGCAGTGAGAGTGAGGGCGGATTCTAATCGAGTATCTACTCGTTAGCCAGACTATATAGTCACTCTAATAATTGCTCATTGGTATGTGTTTGTACTATTTTCTTTGTAATATATTTCTTTAACACTATTCGGTCTTTGTGTTTTTATATCTGGCCCCAACGGAACACAACATTTTGGTAACGGGGTCACAAAAGTGATGAATGTTCAAATCGTAATGAATTAATGAATCTGATTACCTAAGTCTAGGACAGTTCATGTTGACCATCCTTATCCCAGTTCCCTTTCGGCCCTGTGCCAAAGTTGTTGTATTTGTAGAGCAATAAATATAATTAATATACTATAGAGTTACATGGTATCACATACTTGAACTATTGAGTTCAATTATAAACGCTTGAGCAGGTGACTCTCATTAATAACGCTTGCACACATGGACACACACAGACACACACAGATATATAGATTAAAAGAAAGAAAGAAAGAAAGAAAGAAAGAAAGAAAGAAAGAAAGAAAGGTATGTAGCTGAATACTATTTGACATTTTAAAACCAAAGTAATTAGTTTCGTTCCCGGGAGATATAGAATTGGAATAAAACAAATCATGGAATGAGTGATGGAAGAAAAATATGAGAGGTAAAGAAATACTAAGAGGCTAATGATAGCAAGTCCCAAAAAACATTCATTAAAATAGTACAGATTAGGGCAAAATTAAGAACTCTTGAAAACTGCGTTTTTATGGAAATGTATGTGTACTAGATTTGACCCTCCTCTAATCAAGTCAGAATAAAGAGGGCAAAATTACATCTTGTTTGAAAGAGTTAAAGTGTTTTTATTAAAGACCTTCTCCAAAAAAGTTCCCCCAGAAACCTAGTGTTAAAAAAGGAATATTATAGATTGGGGTGCAAATGTAAGAATTTCATTTCCTTTTTGTTTGGGTGGAGTTCTCTCAATATTTGGGTTGGTTCATCAGCTAGATTGTGTTAAATTATCAAATAAGCTTCAAGCTAAATTAAAATTCTTGGTACATTATAAATGTGGGGGCACAATTGAACGAAATATGCATAATATTGTGAATATGTGATTTTTTAACATGAAAAGGTATATATATATATATATATATATTACTATACTCTCTCTTGTGGAGTATAGTAATAATATATTCACTACATCCTTATATAAAAAACCCTCAAATGAAAATTCTTGCCACCATAATTTTACTATCCAGTGTCCTCTCAGATATAAGATAGGTGTTATTAAACTTTTCCTGGTGCACGAGAATTAGTTTCACCCGTATGCAAAATAAGAGAGCCCTCTGTATTCTTCTGCTCAACAGAATCAAGCAGCTCACTTCTCAAAGATGAGACAAAATAAATTACGGAGTAGAAAGTTATCAAAGGCTGATCCAGTCAAGATCAAGATCCAGTCAATAAGGGTATGGAAACGAAAACAAAGTGGGGAGGTTGGGAATATTGAAATGCATATTTTCTATTCTAATAGTTTCTTTTTTATCACTACTCGATCGTTTCTTCTTTCCAATTTCTTTCTTTCCTTTCACACTCTTCTTCTTTATATGCTGTGTCCTTTCAGGGCATAGGCGATCATGGACATCTACATTTCGCTTTTAACATTTTTGTTTGGTATCTCTCCCAAATTCTGTTGCGCCCATCAAGTATTTCACGCGCTGCTTTCCCTTGTCTCGCTTTCCCTCTATCCGTCCTGGGAGTATTAGTTCTCCAAGCCCTCCTTCCTCATTGCATATCCCAGAAATCTCAGCTGTCTCTTTCTGGTGCTAAATACAAGTTTTCTTTTCCTTGCCATCATTTCCAAAACTTCGTCGTTGCTAACATATTCAATCTATGGCATCTTCAATATCCGTCTTGAGAACCACATTTATTTTACTTAGAGTCTCTTTTTCATTCTTGAGAAGATTCTCCAGTATTCCCTGCCATAGAGGAGGAAAAAATATCACATAACAGTCCAGTATTCTTTTCTTTGTTTCCACTGAAATCTTTCTGTCTCTCAATACTCTACTCAGATTTTTGAATGCATCTTTAGCCATTCCAATACGCCGTCGGATCTCAGTGTCTCACTTTCCGTCCTCTGTTGGGACACTTCCGAGGTATTTAAATTTCTTTACCTGTTTGATTTCAGTATTTCCGATTTGTAGTTGGCATTTTGGGCTTCTCTCTTTTACTGATAACCATGCATTCAGTTTTCGCTTACTTTAGCTACCTTCTGTAGTAAGTCATGTATTTTCCTTTCCATGTCTGCTCTCAGCAGTGTATCATTTGCATAACTTATATTGTTCAAATTGTGACCACCAATGACGTCTCCTGGCAGGACATGGCAATTCACAATTCTTGTCACCTGCAATATTCAAAATTTAAATGAGTCGTCAATCGCTATCTACCTAAAACTTATTTTATTGTAATTTCTTTTCACTGTCTTCTCATTCTCTTCCGCGCACAGTAACCTTTACCCTCCTTGTAGCACTAACGCCTCGCTCGTGGGAAAATATTTAAAAAACTTTTAAGTGAAAGGAATGACATTTAACGCATCTGATTTCGATTGTCCTACTTCTATAAATGATAATCATACTAGAACAAAATATATAAAAGCGCTTAAGTGTTTTCAGTCTTATGATAATACAATATCAATGTTATAAAGTGTTTTCAAAACTATCCTTTTTTTATTCATGTTATTTTATGACATTGATAAATTACAAATATAGGAATTATCGTTTGTATGCATTTGTTTGATGAGTAAAACAACTGAATTCTTATAATGGTGTATCCTCATCTCATGATAAAACACAGACCAAATAAAATCATGAGACTGGTTTTATTCATTAACTTAATGGGAAAATCTAAACAACATTTTACCGGATATTGATAGATTAGATTGAAGCAGCAACTGGCAGATCAATTAACGCAATTCTGTATAGGGTAATCTGTAGAAAATGTATGATAATAAAAAATCAAGTTTACGAAGATTTTTACATCCTTGTAAAGCTTGTTATCTTTGATTTCAAATGAAGTCTTGTTTCCACATTGACGGACATGTGTTCTCCGATTTCTTTATTTCTAATATTGAGCGGCTTTTCCCTCAGAACAAAGTACATTACTTGCTTCAGTCAGGCCTTCCGTATTTCATCGTTGAGAAGTAAGTTCCACTGGAACACTTCCTTCCCGTAAACCGCTATTCTGTGCAACAAACTTCCAAGTTCCCCACAATCTCAACTTGTGCAGGACTAAAGTTACCCGTTATCTTTCCCTCATTTCCGTAGAAACCGCTTCTTACCGTAACCCTTTACCTTGAAGTGCCACCAGATCATATACAAGATGAACCTTACTGTTAAAGAATGTAATTGTAATTGTAATTTTAGATTTTTTATATTTCATATTCATTTAGTTCAATTTAAGGAAAATACCTGAATTAATATACACTTTTATAACTTTACTTTAAATATAAAAATGTTCTTGAAATGCCATTCGGAAAAAAAGATTCAACATCGTGTAGTTAAGAAAATAAAATCTCAACAGATAAATCAAAAGTCTATTTACAATAGTTTGAATATTATAAATAGTAAAAGAAAATAACCAAAGAGAAAAGCATTCAAATGCAGAAAAGCAAAATTGTTGAAACATCGAACGAAAAATGATTAATTCTTTATGTATGCTGATATATTGTTTTTCTTTATTCCGTGGATCGCCTCAAAAGTGTTTACCAAGTTTGTGACCAAAGTTCGAATACATGGATGTCTATCTAAATGACTATATAATTATTATTGACAATGACAGTTTGAGAAAAAATATATATTGTTTTTGGATCCGGAAATTCCCACTTACAAATTATCAATCAGATTTTACGTATTCCACTAATTTATAGTCATTACATATATGTTGTATATTATTAAATGATATATTGACCTGCTCCTCTCAGAATATATTAAACAATGCTAAATGATATATTCCATACCACTGATAAAAAAATAATACTGTATAAAGTGACATAGAATATATCGCAAGACCATTGATAAAACGAATTATTTTGTACAATAATAAGGTCTACTTTGTACAGTACATGCATCTCATGAACGAATACCTTTTTTGTTTAATCACATCACCCTGAGCAAGGCGGTAACGCCACTGAGGAGAGTAAAAAGATTAGAGGAGAGTGAAGAGAAGGACGAACCAGATAAAAAGCAGCAAGAGAAGAATGGGAATACAGGTGTGATGACAGTTGCAGAGGTGGAGAGAAAGGAAAGGATATACAGGGCTGTATGGAAAGAACTAGGGTCAAGTAGTTAAGAGATGAGTATTGACCTTGTATTTAAATTCCTGGAGGTTGTAGCCGTCAGGAAAGCAAGAATAAGGAAGCGAGTTCCACAGGCTGGAAGTGCGAAAAAAGAATCTTAAGGAGTAGAATTGTCGTCTGCATTTGGTTGATCTAACTGTGAATGGGTGAGACCCAGTTGCCAGTCTGGTTGCACGAGCAAACACCTGTTGAGGAGGCACCAATGACTTAAGTTCGTTGGAGCAGAAGCCATGGAAGTATTTATAGAACAAAGGGAAGCCACATCTCGTCGGTGGGAAAGTGGCTGTAGTTGAGGCGCTAAATCGGTACCTATCACATTACTGATTCTCCTTTGGAGCCTGTCAAGAACTCGGACATGAACAGCGGGGGCACCTGACCATATATAGCAGCAGTACTCCTTGCACAGACGAAAGGTTGATTTGTATATATGCGGGATGGTTTCAGGTGGGAAAAACATCCTGGCCCGACACAGTAACCCAACCTTCCTAGCAGTGGCTTTAGCTATTGACTCAATGTAGTGGTTCCACTTGAGATCAGAAGAGAGGGTAAGACTAAGCAGGTGCAAAGTATTGCTCTCGGAGAGACTCGCTTGGTTCATGCTTATGGGAGGCAGGAGAAGTTGCCTGTGATGATTGACAGATAGCAGCTTGGTCTTAGACGCATTGAAATTGACAAGCCATTTCTTACCCCAATTCACCACGGAGTGTAGATCCCTTTCCAGATCAGCAGCAAGATTATGTTAGTCCATCACGCCGGGATTCTTTCTGATGCGGGAGTAAATTGTGGTGTCATCTGCGTAGATGCCTACCTGTCTCTTGAGCTCAACTGGGAGGTCGTTTATGTAAATAAGGAAGAGTGTCGGGCCTTAGATAGAGCCCTGAGAGACACCAGCGTGTGTACAGTAGGGTGTGGGGGCATGCCCATTCAGGACGACCTTCATTATGCGGTTATGTAGGAAAGATTGGATTAGATCATGCAATCGTCCGGTAATAGCGTAAACCCGTAGCTTACATAGAAGGCCAGCATGCCAAACCCTGTCAAAAGCCTTAGAGATGTCCAGAGCAACAGCACGAGCCTCGCCGAACTCATTGAGGGCCTGGAACATGTACTCCGTAATGGTAGTTAACATGTCGGCCGTGGACCTGGCAAAGCGGAAGCCATACTGCCTGTCGGAAAAGAGTTTATGGGCAGTAAGATTCTGAACTTTTTCAGCATTAATAATGGCCTCGAACACCTTCCCGAAAATTGGTAGAAGGCTAATAGGGCGATAGTTGGATGGGTCCGAGGGTTCACCAGAGTTATTAGATACAGGAACGACAGATGAGGACTTCCAGCATGCAGGAAAACAGGAAGCAGAGAGGCAGTAGTTATAGAGTTTAGAGAGGAAAGAGGAGGGTCAGAGGCACATTTCTTAAGGACAATCACCGGGATTCCATCACCACCGCTCGCCTTTTGGGGGTCAAGTTTTGATATGACACGGGATACTACTGTCGGGGTAATGTATATATCGTAAAGTTTAGCATCAGTTCTAATAGGGAAGTCGGATGAGTGTACTCCAGATGAGTCAAATATGGAGTTGGATGAGAATCTGCAAGCAAAGCACTCAGCCTTGTCCGCTGATGATGTGAGGACCTCAAATCCATTGATTAAAGGAGGGACAGAGGATTTGCGCTGTCTCATTCTCTCAGCAAACAACTGCTTGGCGTCATTCAGGGTTCTCTTGTACTGATTACGAGCAGACTTGAATAGGTGCCTGTTGTGGTCTGATGAGTGTCTCCGAAATAGCCAAAAGTAGTGATTCCTGTGGGCAATGGCGGCCGAACAGGCAGGAGAGAACCAAGAGGAGGAATGAGGTTTGAGACGAAACTTCCTGGTAGGTATAAAGGCATCAATGCCAGCTTTCACCCAGGACGAAATCTCAGAGGCACAGTCATCATCTGGGAGATCGAACACTTTTCCCCAAAGGACGTCGCAAAGGAAGTAGCGGAAGGTGTCCCACTCAGCTCCTTGGTAGCAGTAGGAGGTCCTATAAGTAGGAGGCTCCTGGGTGGAGTGAGAGTGGAGATAAGCAGTAATAGAGACAACAGCATAGTCGGAGTTACCGAGGAGCAAAGCTGCGTGACCTGGCAGAAGCCAGGTGCATAATTAAAGCATATATCTAGTAGAGAGGTGTGTCCAGAGGGAGAGCTTGGAAAGCGTGTGGGGATGTCCACTACTTGCGTAAGGTATTGGGAAATAGCAAAGAAGGGAGCAGTCGGAAGAAGAGGTAGAACGTTAAAGGAAGAAAAGGTAACTAACCGAACTGAGAAGTGGTAAACCGAGACATAGATATTGGTGGGCGGTGGATTTGAGTGATGTCACCCTAGTTATAGGGAGGTGTTAACTAACACAGACCCCCAGCCCATGCATGTTGGCAACGGAATCCTTCCTTAGGAGGGGAGGATAACCAAGGATCGAAAATTCAGATGAGATGAGGTTAGTCTCACAGAGCGCTAAGATGTCAGGGGACATTTCGTGGAGGAAAGCTTCTACGCTACAAAAGTTAGTACGGATTTTTTAAGGAAGTGATCAGGTGCTCCGCTGATTGGAGACCTTAAGACCACACTGGATCATGGCACGGATGATAAATATATTTTAAACGCACTTGCATGCCTTCAGCTACAGATGAAATGTACCGTTGGTCTTTTACACACACACACATATACATATATATATTTGTCTATACTTCTGAGTTGAGGCATTGTTTACACTATTAACATTTTTCGTATTATTGTCCATATCTTTATTGCCATGTTTAAGACATTTCTACGGTTGCGCGTGCCTGCCTTCTTCAGGTGATAAGAATTTTTATTATAAAAATGTATTTTTCTATTCTCATAGTGTTTTGCTCTTGTTTGTTTTTCATTATTTGTTCATATTTAGGATTCTAACTAGCGTAATCTTGTGTGGTCAACTTTGGACAAGACCAGCACACTCAAACTCTTTGTGATGATGTTTTTTAACGTCATAATAACACAACCATCGACGATTTCCGAACAGTTCTGTCAAAAAAATATCACTTATAATGTGTAGGTTAATCCGTTTTGTGTCTTTCAAGTACTTTTCAGAATACCAGAAAATCCCCTCACAGACAAATCAACTATGAGATTTGAAGCCAAGCCTCATCTCTTTCCAAAACATCCCAAATGTGTTCTAAGGGATTAAGGTATGATAAATATGGCGATCACATTATGCAGAAAATTCCCATGACATATTTTTTATTTAACACTAAGTGACTTGTTTTACTGGAGGTAGTAACCAGAAGATTAGCTCACCGGAGTCATTGGTCAGCTATAGAAACCTAGAAAGGCTATTGCATCTAATCGATCTTTTATTGATACCAGAAGTTCCAATGAATGCCATGAAATTGTTCCAATGCCATTATACCATCACCACCAGTCTGAACAAGACTGCCCGTCTGACACGAACAATCCCTTTCTTTCCATTTAATAAAACGAAATTCAGCAAAGTGTCATAACTATGTTTTAATTTCTATATGAATTAAATTGCTGCCACGCTATTTACTAATTTAAAATTCATATAAATCTGTTAACGTGTAAATAAATGGCTAATGAGTATATTTCGATATGATCTATTAGATTCATACAAAAATAATAGCCGATTTCAGAAACATAATTTTATTCTTGAAAAATTAATTATAGAAACGCTGAAATTAATCAAAATACGAACTTTGAGCATCTAGGCACCCCGGCTATCGATCAATGATATTATTTATTTCTCGTCAATAAAAGGTTATTACCTGTGATGCAATGAAATTTTTGAAAGCTTATTCCACCTTTGGTTCGGACCTAAAAGTTTTCACATTTAAAAATGTGCTTAAGTGCTTAAAAATTATATTCAGTGAGTTAAAGATCAGAATACAGAGTATGTGGTAGAATCTCGCATCCCAAATCTGTGAGTTTTTGCAACGTCATTCTTGCAACATGTAGCCGCGAATTATGGTAGAGCAGAATTGCACCACGTCAATTCACTAATGTGGGTCTCATTTTTTACAGGCGTGCATGCATTTTAGCAAGTTAATTGCAGTAAAACTGAGCATTAATGATTTAATTGACTTCCAGAAAGCTGTAGTTGATAAAACAAATTACAGAAAATTAGACAGTCACCATAATCTTTCGCTAACGTAACCTTCGTTTTGTGAAATGTTTAGGAAACTCATCAGGATCAAGTCATTTACCTAAAATTGTACGGTTATCACAAAGGCTTAGCTTTTCATCATTTCAAATCATCAAAGTTTTTGATTCTCATTGAGCTCATGAGCAACTCATTTATCAAATTTTTTCAAGTTCAAATGACGTGAGACTGTTGCAGTGCTGAAACCAAACGTATGAGACATTTCTCTGACTTATTGATGTGGGTTTTGCTCAACAGCTGCTTGCAATTGTTCGTTGTCAAAACTGCATGACCACCCACTACCTTCTTCATCTTCAAGAATTTTATCATCAGTACGGAATTCATACTGTCCGATCACTAGCCGACCCATCTCCCCATGCTCTGTTGATATTGGCACAATTTCAGGAGGCACCGTGTCCAAGTTTGAACTCATGCAAGTAAGTAAATAAAGATCATGTTTTGTCATGTTCATAATTAAGACCTTCTATACGTCAAGAATCTGAAAATAAGTTTAAAATTATTAAGGAGCACACATAAATTTTGTATAACAAAATCCACCTAATATCTACCGGGAATACTTTGAAATTTTGAGCGGCTATTATTTGTGTAACATACTAATGTTATTGAGGCTAGGTCATACATGGTTAATCAATCTACACTCATGTGCAAATGAATTGAAACAAAACAAATAATTTATTTCTAGGATATTTCACCATTTCCTTGATCACGTATACGTCATCTCTTGACGTTGTTTTTCACTTTCGACCGATTTTCTTTTACGTTTTGGAGTGATATATCCAGTTTGTTTCTTCGCCTTGATGACCCGAATGACATTGAAAGACTGACCCAAGAATAATCGCAATCTCTCTGTAAGGCTTGCCAGTGTGTACGCTTTCTTAGAGTAACGTCCATCGCAGACAATGCTCGTAGGACAACTAATCGACAGTCGAAATAATAGTGCCTGAACCTGGTATAAATCTGAGACAATCACGGATGACGGAATACTTTTCAAGACCAAATAAATTTCGTCATGCAGCCCGAAAATAAATTCATATTACTGCACACCACTGCAAATTACATAATCTGAAGAAAAAACAAAAATCGATTACACCCTGTCACTCTAGTGTATGTACAACTGGCCGTATATTGGAAGAAAGGAAACTAAAGCAGTTGTTTCATTAGTTTGCATAATGGTGTACTCTTGTTTTACCACTCTACTGTTCTCTGTGACAGTGCTACCAAAAACGTAATATTCTTATCTTTTTTACTTGGCGGTATTTTTTAAGGACATCGCATATAGATATCGGAAATTTGAGAGATAAAAACAATTCCTCCACACACAGATATATATGTTTCTATCAAGATTTCAGGTGTGAAATTTTGCCAACCATGTTAACTTCTTTGAAAACCAGTTTCACAGCACAAACCAGAAAACTTGTTGATAACAACAGATTTAAATGATAACAAACTGAAGAATCTAAAATTCCATAAGGAATACAGAATTATTAATCTTTATTCGTATCCAGGTTGATGATCTTTTAATAGGAAAATTATTCTAGTATTAATCAGCAATGATATGATAGACCCAATTTGTAGTTGTATATTCACGTCTATACGGACTTGTGTATATGAATTCGTTAGTGGTAGAAGAAGAAGCACGAAAGCGAAAAGGTTTATGAACATATTCATCTTGATATCATTCTCTCTGTTGTTGGTCCCATCTGTCAATCTTTTTTTGTTTTTTGTTTTTTAGATATAAACGTTTGGGAATCTCTAGCGTTGCTTTTATGCGTGTTTTTCAATAAAATAATTATGATTATATTTTGTATAGTAACAAATGGCTGTCCTTGGAATGCTACCGGGTAGAAATCCTAGTACACGAGATTTTATAACGATGTGAATATTTGGGGATTAATTTTTTTGTGGCGGGGAATTAGAAAGATTCATAAAATTTCGGATCACCTATTCCTTGCTAACCATTCTTGTTGTAGAATAAGAAGTCCACATACCTATATTTACCCATAAGTACATATTGCATTATATCTGCGTGTTTATTTGTTCAAAAAATTATAAAAGAGATTGTCAGTATAACAGAAAGGATGATTACAAGGTATGGAGTAGTAAGAAAAAACCGATAGAAAACTTATGATGCTGGGAGCAGCAAATAAATGCAGAGTAAATATTCCTGTGAATTGACTGTAACTATGGGAAATAATCTTGGGAGCCATGCTTTGTTTGAAAAACGAGGCTTTGCCTGCGAGGGAACAATGAAAGAGTAAAAAGCCAACATATATTCGAACATTCAAGGGGTTTCAAACGAATTGCTTTAGGGTGACCATAGAGACACTGATGTACCGTTGAATACAACTTTTACACAATAGAAGAATTACAGTTTTCCGATGCGGAAAGCATGAAGACATTAACTGATACAAAAGACGATAACTTTATATAACTTATAAAGTTATTCTCCGCTTATGCTATCATGAAAGAAGTAAGGGACATTTTAAATGAAACCTGTAAAGAAAAAGAGTATTGGCTAACGTGACACACATACGCTGTTTAAATGTAGCGTTTCAGTGGACGCTCCAGGTATTGTGCTTTGCAAACGATTCTGTCTACAACAATTATTGATTTCAGAAAAAACTATTGGACATTTCAGTTACCATTTTCCAAATTTCTAAATAAATATTGTAGTACGGGAGATGCGTGTGTGTGTGTGTGTGTGTGTGTGTGTGTGTGTGTGTGTGTGTGTGTGTGTGTGTGTGTGTGTTGATTTTCTGTTTTGATTTTCTCTTGATCGATGAGGAAAAAGTTTGCCATTGATTCCTCAGATAAAATTCGATTTTCGATTTAACTTTATTCATGCTATGTTATTTTTTGTAATGATTTAGCAATAGCTGCAAAATAAATAAAAGAAAATCATCTCTTCGTTTTATTATTTCAAAAATGCTCTTTTTAATAAAGGCCAATATACAAAACTGTATACAACTATTTGCGTGGCCAAGAGGTTAGAACGTTCACTTTCCGACAAATGAAGACTGGGCTCGATTCTCACCATGGCCTCTTTGTTAAGAAGGTGACTTCTTGATGTTAGCGTATTAGGGAAGGCGATCTCACTGTACGGAAAATTTGAAAAGTGCCTGACAACTTTACCATAGATTAATCCAAGTCTTGTGAGCTAAAATGGGTAGACAGGACCCTTTGCGAGCTGTAGATGGCTGTGCTAGCACGAAGTTGCAAGTCATTGAGCATATTGGCCGTGTTCAGACTGTTGATCATGCCAGATAACGCGCTCTCTCCTTGAAACTATAACTAGATCTTTTCACCATAGTTACAGTATGAAAACAGGTAGACTTTGTGGGTGTTGAACAAATACAAACGTGGCTGAGCAAGCGTCTTCAGTGGGATTCTGGAAAATGAGCATCCTTGGATACGCGTGGCCGGTCATTATTTACTTTAATAATTTGTATTAATTTGTACAAAATCTTTTTTCGAAGGAAGGAACTATCTGGTCGAATTTATTCAAATTGAACATCGTATAAAGAAAAAATATATTAATTTGAAGCTGTCTTGTTGATGATAAAAGTAAAAGTTAATGTATTTAAAAAATAGAAACATAAAACTTATTTATTAAATTATTTATTAAAATAAATTTAAAGATGTTGTTTAATCATGTATTTTAATATCTATATTATAATTTGTTTAATAAAAAATAGAAATATAAAACTTGTTTATTAAATTATTTTTGAAAATAAATTTAAAGATGTTGTTTAATCATGTATTTTAATATCTATATTATAATTTGTTTAATAAAAAATAGAAATATAAAACTTGTTTATTAAATTATTTTTGAAAATAAATTTAAAGATGTTGTTTAATCATGTATTTTAATATCTATATTATAATTTGTTTAATTCATTTAAAACCTTGAAAACGATATTCATTTATGTAAAGATCATAAAAAACAATTTCTATTAAATGACGTAAATTAAGAAACATTTGTTCTAATTCTTCAAACAAGAAAATATCCTATTAAATTAAATAGATACGCCGGTTGAAAACAGGTCAGACCTTCATTGACATCGAATGTTACATGTCATAAACTTTTACGTTTCATTTCATTTAATCGTAAAGGTCTATTAGTTTGGGTCATAAATAATCTTCGATTTTGTATATCAAATTTACTCTTCAAAAATTAAAAAAAATTACATTTTATTCGATTCCATATTCAACATTATTTGCAATGACTTGTTGACATTTATCAGGTAGCTATTTAATACACTTTGAGTAAAATTCTACAGCTAGTAACGTGAAAGATTTTTTTAACAATTTCTTGAATCTGATTTTCATTAAAGAACGTTTTGGCCATGAGAGAGTTTTACAGCCATCGAAGTAATAATTAATTAGAATAAGGTCACGTGAATTTGGTGGGTAGTGTAGAAGAAACCAAATGAATTTCAAATGCTTCCTTTTATTTTTTGTTTTATATGTATGTCATAGAGGAGAGGAGAACAACATTTTCGTACTGATGAGCGCAGGGTGCTTTACAACCAAACGTTTATAGATGTGTCACTTCTACTGTATGTATAAATGTGCATTTATTGCTTTATTCCAAATGCATATTGCATTTATTTAATGAAGCTCAGTTTTCGTGGTCTGTTGTGAAAACTTATAACTACTTTTTCCGTTAAACATTATCGTATGTAACACAAATTTCATTACATACAATGAATGATTAGTTATGATGATACATTCATCATTCGTCATCATAATTGAAATTATATATGAATAACCTAAGCTATTCAGATGAAAAAAGATAGCACGAATAAAATATTGACATTTATTGAAATATGCATAATGAATGAATTTAGCAGATTTAATGTTGGTAAAAAATGCTATAATTCAAATGATTTACGCTGTCTATTCATTCGCTTTCAGTCTCGTGGATAATATTGTAGATAAAAATTAGAATTCATAATTTTCCGAAATAAAATAAAAACATTTTATGACAGAAGGTTTTAGGTTTGTTGGAAATTATTTTTGAGATGAATTTATGATTTCAAATGAAAGTTCTCCGTTTTAATGGAAGTGAAATTAGGTTAAGAGTTTAGATCAGACAGACAGAAATTCTATTATCCGTGTCAAATAGGATAGATTAATTCGATCATAAAATTTTCTTTCATTTGAAATCATGCACATTTCTTTTGATATAAACAATATTGGCATAACTGAATAATAAAAAGTAAGTATAAATTACACACACACACACACACACACACACACACACACACACACACACACACACATATATATATATATATATATATATATATATATATGCAATAAAAGACATTCATATTCTATTTTTCAATGTAACCAATATTACTTAGGTCGAATTTTGGAAATATATTCTTAGAGATGTTCTTTTTATGTCAAAATCGGTTTTGAATCTGAAAAGTGCAATTCAATTTGGTTTGGCACGGACTGTATAGAAGACTGTTTTTATCAATAACATCTGTACAGGACGAATGCTAACTTGCCATGATTTGTGTCATAAATCATTATTCCGCTTCGTAACAGTTAACTATGAACTTATATTGATATAAGTCGGAAATCAATCAAGCAGTATACCTCAAGGTTATTAAAACAAGTACCGACACATTTAAAGGAATCTATCTATTCAGTTACCTATCGATCGTGCCATCTATCATATTTTGTTCGCATCTGTCTCATCTGTTCTTATATATGTGAAACAATGTATTCCTGTTTATATCATAAATCTATCTATCTATCTATCTATCTATCTATCTATCTATTTATCTATCTATCTATATATATATATATATATATATATATATATATATATATACACCACAGTTTGGTCATTTTGATATACTTAATCCAATTATGTAACTATTCCACTCTATTTTTATCCCTCTTTTCATATATATATATATATATATATATATATATATGGAGTGGGGAGAGAGGTTGGAGCAGATCTTATTTTATCGGACTCTTATCATTGTATTAATCATTGTTAAAAATAACATGATGTTATATTTGCTATTACTATTTGAATATTAAATTATATATATATATATATATATATATATATATATATATATATATATATATATAAATCTGAAAGTGTATTCAGTTGGATAAATCCCAAAAATCCGTTCCTATTAATATTAATAAAATTAATATTAAAATTGACCAAGGTCGAGGGGTCGATGCAAATATTACATTGTATTTACAGAGCCAAATTTTAAAAATAAAACAATACTTTCGATATGTAAATCCGTTGGATAGTCATTTCTACGATGAATTCCTCGTATCTTCAGCAAAGGTTGAACCAAACTTTATTTATTCAAAACTTTAAATAAATAAAATTTTGGTTTCAGCCGTTACTGAAGAAGAGAGGAATTCCTCGTAGAAATGACTATCCAACGGATTTAAATATCGAATATTTTGTTTTATATATATATATATATATATATATATATATATATATATATATATATATGGGATAACGATATATAAATGTTTATATATCAAGAACAATTTGGGAGTGAAGATGTATGACAAAGTGGAAAAATTTTCGTGTGGCGTGTTTCGTCCCTTAGGACTTCATCAGACAGTGTTTTTTTTTATAATAATGCGCTGAGAATTTTATATTTGAAAATAAAACATTACAAAATACTAAAGTGGCCTCATGAAAAACGCAGCATATCAATTGAATATATTTTTCCATTACTAACACTTATGCAACCACATAAGAAAAGAATTTATCTAAATTCAACATAAATATGGCCAACTGCGTCTAAAACAATAAAATAAATAATCAATGTAAAATAAATCAAGCAGGTAACGCTTGAAGGAAGAATTTACTCTATCACCTATAATGATTGCTAGAAAGAATACATTGAAGAAATCTCAAGAAGTTTAATTGAAAGAGTATGTAAGACCAAAAGGGACACACATTACACGCAGTAGAAATCTGAAGACAATACTGACATAAAAATACAATCTAATTAAAAGAACATAATTTTATTAGCTTTTGTAGCTATTTCATTCACATTAAACTAGCGTCCAGGTTCTTACATTTCACCATTCTTGGCGGATCTTCTTGTAAAACTCCCAATGTGGTATGTTTAATAGCAAAGTTGATGAAAAGAAAAAGAATCTAAATCAAATTAGCGAGATTATATTCCCAAAACACATTAAAAAGAAAAATAATTTAAAATTGCCAGTGCCCCTCGTTCGTGAGCATATGTAGTTGCATCAACGTAAACAAACTCATTCCGATAAAACCCTAGGAATGACACGCGTCACACGAAAACTTTGTCCACTTTGCCATAGTTCTTTCCAATTTTTTTCTGTATATTACATGTAGGATCACTCCATCTTATCTGCCAAGAGACGCAAACCTCGCTAGATGGTGTCAGTCAGCGGTATAAATTGAAGGGATATAAACTACATTTCTCTTTTTGTTCTCTAACTTATAAGTACATACAAAATGTTGCCCAGTCTTCCTCTGGGGAGGCATTCCCAGTCAGCAGACTGCTTACTTTCAACACAAACAAGAAAGACACCCTCACTCACCAACAAATACACACACACTAAATCCATAAATGCTTTCTTCCATTTTTGATTATCTAAATGCACATAAATCTATGTTGTTTTCTAAATAAAATATGCCTAAAATATCCTCCAATTATTGAAGTCTTTTGTTTTGAAAATGTTAGTTTCTTTCATTTTGAAACTTATTGCAAGCGTCCGTTAAAAGTAGCACCTCTTTGCTACAAATACATATAAATATGTTCCTATCTATCAATATGTCTTAATGAGAATCATCTTTTTTCGAACCATAGGGACTGGCGCTGCAGAAGCAACAACACATCACCTGAACACTTTCAACAACTAAAATGAATACCACATGTAACTCGATAAGAAAATAAAAGTATAAGATGTGATTTTTCACACTATTGTATGCGTGTGTGCGCTCACATATGTGCGTGTTTGTGAGCGTGCGTATTTGTGTACGCGTAATCGTTAACCTAGATATGTAATTAAACACATGTGTAAATTGTTTGCTATTCATTGTTTTTGCTTATATAAATATATGTATGAAAATATATATATTTATATAATATATATATTGCAATATATTGCACCCCTTTACTCCCACTAAGCAGGAAACAAGTAAGAACGCTGGAAAATTATATAAAAAATTAATTCAATTTTTCTTGTTTAATATATTTAACGAAATATATTTTTAAAACATTGCTTCTTAAATAATCATTCATGCATTAATATAGAGACATTTGTAGAAAGAATCAGACAGTCAGTAAAGTGATATGTGATACACACTTGGACGATCATGTCTCGAATGATAGATGACTGACTGTGCAGAAGATTTTCTCCCTGTAGGTTTCTATCTTTTCTGCATTAGTCTAATTGGGTATTTACACGTAAGCGAATGCAACAAATTCAACTGAAATTCGAACTCGGTTCACTGATTTCTGATCACAACGCGTATCCGTTGATTGACTGACTGTGGAAAAAACTATGGCAATAAACAATACGGAATTCTACAATATACATTGGCTGAAATCAATTTATTTCCTCATTTCAAATAAGTTATCAACGCGTACAATTTTATTTTCTCTACTTTCATCGAGATAAAAGCAGCAACAGTGTTGAAATTGCAGTTAACAAGAGTAATTTCTCACAACCCAACATAATATCTGATTTTTTGCAGACAAGCATGCCTCGTAATATGTGTTGGTTTTATTGTAATCTATACATTAATGCATGCATAATATTAAGATCTACATATCTTGAAAAATAAAGAAAAGGTGTTAACAAATATCGTAAATATTGCTATAATGAATTTTAATTTTCAAATAATAGACAATATTTAAGAAAATAATTAAATTTAATAAAAGTGAAGAAAAAAATATGTATATCAGGTATAGAGTTGTGTTTTTTATCTATCGGCACATATCATTTGAAGTTTAACTTAGTTCAGCCAGACTGCTAATTAACTCGTTAAGTTCTTTTTATCAAGGCGCCTTCTCAACAGTTTTGCAACTATTTTTAAATGTATTCATTTAAAAGTAAAAGACTGATTCGTTTAGGATCGCCTCCTTAATACTTCCAAAAAGCAAAAAGGAAATGATTCCTGAAAAGTCAAGCACTATTAAACTGTTGAATAAAGAACGATGAGCCAAGTTAAACAGGATAATATTAAATTATTATTTAATTCTAAATAATTATTATAATGGCAAAATGTGGTGTTGCATAGATTTCGTAAACTGATTTTAATGACTGAAACTTTGTTAACAATAAAACATGTGTTTGCTATTCTGTATACTTGATGATAACAAAAGAAATTCTCACATTGTGTATGTCTTCTTTTTTCCTGAGGGGCATCCAGGTGTTAATTTAATTTTAGTCAATTATTAAATCTGATTTTGCTTGTGTCATCTAGAACTTTCTATAATTTAATTGCAGCATCATCGTAAGTTTCACAGAGGTTGGTAATTGATTATATTTTGTTTTATGCACATAGATGTTTTAAATCAAATACACATATATGAAACGTTGGATAATTGGTTTAAATTAAATAAATTGAGAAGTATTTATTTGAACAATGCTCTGATATGACGAAAAGTGTATTTGATAAAAGAAAGTTTTTATTTTGAATGTACATAAGAAACGAACACATATTTATTATGCCATCATTTGTGAAATTACTATGTGTGATGCAAGAAAATTAATCCGTCGCTTCTTCCACCAGCTATGGGTTAAATAGCAGGAAAGTTTGGGTTCTACAGCCTTAGTTGGCAACCAGTTTACTACAGAAAAAATGGTAAACTACTGCGGGAAAATCTTTTGACCACACATTTGTATACCTTTCAAGACAAGATCGTTCAAGCGTGTATCACGTATGGCACTTAACTGACTGACTGATGTTATGAGGTGGGAAGTGTATAATAAAAAGGTATTCAGTTCTCTACATGGACAGAACAGCGTTTGTTTAGTGAATTTTAATATATCCAATTGATACTATAATAACAAACACCTCCTTACTTGAAGTATGAAACCTGTTTTCTATTATGCATTAGTCCCAGCGTCCTCACTTACCAAATCAAGCACTACTGACGCCACTGAAGTGTTATTTATCAAACAGATAAAACAGATGACATAATAGTATTCATAATACTTGTCATTATTCAATTATTTAGTGGTCTTTACGTAGGTGAAAGCCGGCATCAATGCTTTCATGCCAGCAAGGATATTCCAAGTTAAATCTCGTTCACCTCCTTGGTTATCACTTGCATGCTTTTGCCGCTATTGCCCACTTTAATCATTTCTTCCGGCTGTACCGGAGTGACACGTCTGATTAAAACAGACGTTCCTTTGTCTCTGCTCGTAATGAATGCAAGCGTGTCGTAAATGAAGTAAAGTTATTGTTCGCTGATAGAATGAAACAACGTATATCACCTCTGGTTCCATCCTCTATTCAATCAGTTTGAAGTCCTCGGTGCCATAGCGGACAAGGTTGAATTCTTGGCTCACAAATTCTCTTTCAACTCTACACTTGAATTGTCTGGAGTACCCACACCCGACTTCCCGCCTACAACTGAGCTCAACTGAGTTACGTATACATAACAACATTCCCGGTCTCTAACATTATTCCTAAGTTTAACTCCCAAAATTCTCACGGAGGTGATGTTATTCCAGTAATCGTCCTAAAGAAATGTGCCCCCTGAACCCTCTCCTGTCCTCTCTATAAATATAGCCTCTCCGCTTTCTGCTTTCTAGCTTGTTGGAAGTCCGCATGTTTCTTTCCTGTTTTAAGAAATCTGGGGAACCATCTGACACCTATAACTATTGCCGTATTAGCCACTTACTACTTTTTGGCAAAGTATTCGAGGCTCACATCAATTTTGAACTTTTAAGCTATCTCAACTCTCTGGACCTCCGATATGGTTTTTACTTCACCAGGCCTACGGTTGATGTTCTAACGTTCAGCACTGAATATATATACCAGGCTCTTGAGCAAAATTCGAGACCTAACTTTAGATATCTCGAAGGCGTTTGACAGGGTTTGACATACTGGCCTTCTCGGCAAGCTTCAGGGCTATGGTATGTCTTCCAATGCTCTATTCTATAGATCCTACGCGGTTTTCGATTTTCATCAATTGTCTTCCTGATGTCATCAGTTCACAAATAAACATTTCTGTAGATGGCACACCCTTTTACTCCCGTATCAAAAAGAAATCCCTCAAAGTTAACAAAATAAACTTGGCTGATGACCTTGAAAAGAACCTTCAATCAGTGGTTAACTAGGGCAAGAAATGGCTTGTAAACTTTAATGCCTTTAAAATAAAAGTGTTCTTCTTTAATCACAACAGAGAAACTTTTTATGTCCGCTATCAGCATGGTTGATGCTAATCTCTTGGAGAACAACGCACTGTGCCTCCTTGGTCTCAATTTTCAACTGAATTGAAGTAGAACGATTGCGTCAAATCAATAGTTGCATCTACTGCAAGAAAAGTTGAGTAAGAAACTTTTTCTCCTTAGAGTCTATCTTGAAAATTTATAAAGCTACCATTCGTCTGTGCATTGTTGACATATCTGGTCGGGTGCTCCTGCTATTTATCTAGAGGTTCCTGACAAAATCCAAAGACGAATCTGCAATGTAATCGATCCTGACTTGTCATCTTAACTTCAGTCACTTTCTCACTGACGTGACATGGTTTCCTTCTGTCTTTTCTACAAGTAAGTTTCTGGCAACTAGTCTGATAAACCTTTTCCCTGGTGCACTGACCACATGAATTTAAGCGTTCTGGATGTGCGTTGTGGTGCAGTGGATATCGGCTCGGATCGATAAATCGGGGAGCCGAGTTTCAATTCCAGTTGAATGTCCTGCATTCATTTACGCGCAAATACCCTTGGGAAATGTATTAATACGCATCTTCCCTCCATTTATGGGTTAAATAACAGGACAGATTGGGTTCTATATCCTTGTCTGGTAATAAGTCTACCGCAGAAAGTAATGGCAACCTACTGCGGGATAATCTTCGACCAAGTCTGTCATGTGTCTTTCGAGACATGATCGCTCAAGCCTGTATTACGTCTGGTACTTAACTGACTGATTGACTAGATTGGCATCTATGTCCCACCATTTTACCGGTGAAATAGTTAAATAAAACTGCCACTTTTTTCTTGCATTTTCTTTCCTTACACCCCCCCCACGTGGAACTCTCTTGCGTTACTTCCTTGATAATCATAATCTCCAAAATTTTAAATGCAAAGTCAATCGCTGTCTTCTATCTTTTTGAAACCCGTTCATTTTTTATCCTTTCCTCAATACCCAGTCTTTTCTTTTTTTGCAATTCCCTGCATACTAGTGGCATTCCCGCCTTGTTTGAGGTGAAATGATAAAAAAAACAGGTACGTTTCTCTTATCTTTAATGACTGAATTTTTAAGAATCTTTTTTTAATAGTTAAAATAAGTATTTATAATTTTTAACCTGTTACTTTAAAGACCTCTTCAATAATAATAAAAAAATTCATAGAAGCGTTCAATCAAGCAGATGGTCTTGAACTTTTTTATAAATGCCCCGCGGAACGTTAACCTGAGATAAGCACTGAAACATTACGGTCATAAATATAGATAATAGTCAAAGCAGCACTGGATTATATTCAAAATGATTTACACAGCGCACTTAAGAAAAATTCTATTTTATTTATACTCTTTTAAATGAGTGTGTGTAATAATTTTACGATATTCAAAATTCCTCTAATGCAGGTGAAAATGCCTTTTCGGTAGTGCAATTACCCACAAGCTAGCTGGTTTTAATCTCTTAGAATTGCCAAATACTGAGTCAAGGTCATTTCTGGAATGTTGTGGAAACAATCAGCCGAGGTTTTAATATGTAATGCACTACATGGAACTGTGATTTTACACGGTTATCTAGATCTAATCTACTTGGAAACATCTGCTACTGTGCACGCAATGTTGAATACTTATTATATGTCTATATATATACGCGCATGAAATAGATATATCATACATACATATACGATATATATGTATATGAGCATATATATATATGCATTTTATTTATATGCACATGAAATAGATTCATCATATATACATATATGAAATGCACACACAGCTAGCTAGCTAGATAGATAGATAGATAGATGCATACATACATAAATTGACTGATTGGATATTATTAAAATAAAATCGAATATACAACTACGACTGTTATAATGAAAATTTTAAAATATATCGAAAATATAAATTTTGTCCTTGAGGTTGTAATTTTGATTTTGAAAATAATTCTGTATAGCTGTCAATTATACCTATGAAGAGCTTGTGAGCAAAACCTTACTTAAATGTATACGCATATAATCCGAGCGACCAACAGTGTGCATTAAAATGACTTTGAATAGTTGAGTTCCAAAAGAAAATTAAATTGATATATATTCGAAATTATATTTTTCATAAATTTATCTTTTTGTAATATAAATGCCTTTAGAATCGTAAAAATATGTATCGGGATAACATACAATTAAGGTGTCACCTTAATTTTTTTATAATCGTTTTACTCAAAGCAAGTCATTACTAATACTGGTGCGTAGGGGGGTTTCATAAGAGGAGAGTGAAGAAAAAGCGGGACAGGTCACATGGGGTGTCATATAATGGGTAAGGGACGAGTGGAAATACTGGTGTGAAGAGAGCTACGTGAGAGCAGAGCGGAAATGAAGAAAAACAAGATACAGGGGGTGTTGCGGAAAGAAAGGATGCGAGTGAAGAAAATAAGAGATGAAAATTGACATTGCATTTAAACTCTCTCTCTCTCTCTCTCTCTCTCTCTCTCTCTCTCTCTCACTCTTTATATATATATATTCGAGTCAGGGTCTTAAACAGCAGCATCAGATTGAATTTTAATATGGATGCCTTGCACAGCAACAAACTCGTTCAGAAATATATAAACTGTCATACATCCGCTTTTTAAAGGTAATGGTTAAAAAGACTTTCAGCAAAAGAGTCTTGGCAAAGAGTATCCTTTTTCTGAGCATTTTCAACTAGTGATACAGAACCGCTTACAAAAAACTGTACCAAATAAAAGAAGCCACATCATTTGAGGACTGCCTACAGCGAAAACAGCTAAAAGCACATATAACTTGAAGAAAAAATCAAGATGGTAATATTCTACACTACTTCAAATAAAAGGTTAGGAAGGACTCTCCCCAAACACTGAAAAGAATAAGAGCCACTGAACTTAAAAAACATTTTTTCCTGAAAAATTATTTTAGAGAAAGATTTTAGAAATTTCAGGTGAAAGCAGTACAGTTTGCCCGGTCATTTGATGCCAAATGTTTCCTGATAAGGAAAATAACTATTACCATTATCATGACTATTGTACTGCTTTGTCAAATAAAAAGAAAGAGCCATAGAGGGATAAAAAGAGATTAAGAGGGAGGGTCACCTTAGATAAACGCAGTTATTTGTAGTGAGGGTTTAAATCATCTTTCGTAACTGAACGATATATTGCTGAAAATTCGCCGCTGACTGCAGATGGCGTTTTGAAATCAAACTCTTTCATTTGTAATAGTATTTTTACAAAATGTTTTCATTTCACTCATGTTTATTTCTTTACAGTATAATTTTTCTGTTTGGTAACATTCATTTTTCATCAAGCCGTTGAGATCGACTTTAATTAACCGTATGCTTTTTTAAAAATAAACTTTTAATAAATAGCTTTTTCATAATTCTTAAAATGTAAGTTAAATAAAATTTAAACTATCTTATTAAAAGAATTCATGGGGAAAAGAAAAAAATTATGTATTAATATACCTGTGTAAATGGTTACACTAAAAGTGACATGTTAATAAACAACTTTAGTTTAAAATAAGAAATTACCGAAAGATCCAATCAAACCTTTAATTCATTTTTGGTATGATTTTCAAATATGTCTGTTCTTAAAACTTTTTAGTAGTAAACGTAGGACTTGATTTTTTTTCTTATTAGTACATGATTAAAGTTGGTTAAACTTGTTCTTGTATCAGATTTAAATTTTTCATTAAATCTGTAGTCTTATTATGAATTTTGTCGCGGGTATACGTTCTGTTTCTTTTGTTTTGTTTTTTAGCTATATTCAGATTTTGAATGCTATAAATCTGATAAAAAGTTAAACAGATCTAAACTTATTTATAAATGGAACTTTGTCTATGTGTTTCTGTCTGTGTGTGTGTATCCGTTACCTATAGACTCCGAAACGGCTGAACCGATTTTCTTGAAAATTTACACAGTTGTACTATAAGTGTCTGCGAGTGTTCTTAGCTAGGTTTTGTGTCGAGGTACCCCGATAAATATCGAAAATCGATAATCGATAATCGAAAAAATCGGGTTATAGAAGGAGTAGTTCGATTTTAATCAAATTTGATACACTCATAGACAAAGACATAAGAAACGATATTCAGAAGTTTCAAGGTTGCAGTTCTTAAAATAATGCAGAAAATCGATAATATATATATATATATATATATATATATAAGGCAAGATGTTTGTGTGGGTCTGTTTATCTGTCTGTATATCCTTTACACAAATCCACAATTTTTATCCGATTCTTCACTAAAATATTCTTTAGGCTGAATCTGAGCTCCAGGACAATGGATTAGTTTTAAAGCTTTCATTACATCTGAGCAACGCCGGGCTATACTCTTAGTTAGTATATAAGAGCATATAAGAACATCAATACGTATGGTTCACCAAATCAAAAATATTATAGGTACTTTTAAACTTTTATAATAATCTCTTTAAGTTATGATAAATCAGGTTGGTTTGAAATGCTATACACATAGTGTATATAAATTATCTCTTCTCTTTCTTTACATTTTTTCTGGCTGGAAATTCTTCTACTTCAGACCGTTGATAATGATTTGCATTTTCCAAATTTACTGAGTATTTTACTTGGAATCAATACCATAAACACTGATGTCGATTCGTATCAAAACCAATTTCTTTATTTTCCTGACATTTATAAAGAAATAGAGTAGGTCTTGTTACGCCTCCACAAACATATCAAATCTTAACTTTTACTGAAGAATGCTTACAAAAACGTTGATATGCGTTACATATAGAAAAAGCTATCATGCATAACTGAATATCTGAGTTCGATTAAAGAAGGACATTCTTGTACAGGATTCAACAAAAAAAAAACGATGATTTTTTATGTAAAAAGAAATGAACAGTGATACAAAAGAGAACAATTGAATTTTGCGCTATGACATCAAAATAAATAAACGTCACATTCTGTCTGTTCATCCCAGTGTGTTTGAAATGATTTTAATTCGAGTGACTCTAGGTAGAGCAAGCGTGAAATGATTATCCTCATTTCATAAGGTATAATTCATCTAGGTAGACCTAGATGAATTATACCTTATGAAATGAGGATAATCCTGAGATTAAAAATATGCCTTCCATCTGATGCTTGAGCATCCATCATTGGGGTCTGTGTCCAAGTAAGGAGGAAACAATTAAAAAATTCAGATTTTAAAATAACTGAAAAATTTGTGATATTAAAAGTTTTAAAATTTATATTGAGTATAAAGTAATGCAAAAAGTATATGAATTTAAAAACTTTTGTTTTAAATTCAGTTTCAAATATTTCCAAAACGTTGAGAATCAATTTTATTTCTCCAAAATAAAGATAAAATGAGAGATTTTGTGACGTGAGGTTTTGAAGTTCACAGAGTTGAAGTACTCAATTCAATTGAAATCTCACGGAATTTCGTGATTTGAAGAACTTTACTTTCGACCTGAAATAGAATTACATCCCAAATCGAAGTTTTGGCCCAAATTGGTCTTCTCCTCGAAATTGACCTTATAGTCTGAATCAGAGTTACTGTGAAGTTTTGAAACTCCATGGAATTGATTGAGGAATTCAATATTATATCATTGCTGTTCTTTAAGATGAACCAGGTATTCCATTTAGTTCTTGGCCAGATACCGAATTATCCCTCTGCAGGAGCTAATCTAAAAGACTTATGAATTATATTTCTAAAAGTTCATTGTGCAAGTTATATTCACCTAATATTTTGAAGTCATCATTTTGCTATTTGATTATATTGATAATTTCGATATTTCAATTAAAAAGTTATCAGATAATTCAAATTAAGCTCGTTGATTTCAATTTCGCACATATAACCTTAGGAAAGGTATGAATCCATCTCTTTTCCCCAATATTAGAGAAGGCCTTCCGAAAATGCCTTTTTGTTTCTGATCAAAGCCTATAAAAGCCTTGATCAGTAACACATTCAATAGAAATACAATTCATAATTTAAAACCGGTCGAGCATGAAGCTGATAAGTGAATGCCGTAAAAACCTTCTTGCTACAGAAACCACGGCATCAACAGTTAGCGTGGTTAGATTGAGAACTTATAACACCACCGTTTTGTCTCATGGAACAGAGAAAGGAGGAATTTATTATTACTTTAAATCTGGTGGAAATTGTTTGTGGGTATATAACAAAATGTACTGGTTTGAATGAAAAAATATTATACTGCATTCTTTCTTTTCTTTTCTTCGTTTAGCTTTGCCGAAACAGTTTGAATATCGAGTTAAAGAAATCTAAGTTATATCAAATTCGTGTTAATATAATTCCATCTTCTAAACAAGAATTACTTCTACTATCTTACCTACCCCAAACCTCCGCAAATGCAAGCTGTACTTTTTAAATAGATCAATCATTGATTGTAGGAAATGCTTCATAGGAAGTGAAGAGGTCTCAGCAAACCGTTTACAAAGAGATTGGTTTTCATTTCCTGTGCGGCTTGACGGGTTAAGCTTAGGCTTTCATCGGCGTTTTTCGTTAGGCTAGCGACCAAGAAATACAATTCAGCTTTTTCCTGAAATACAACTGTCATATGAATCTTTCATATTTCTCTTTTAGTGCTTCTAAAGTGTTGTTGAAAATATCTCATTTTTCTCAAAGCACTTTAGAGTTTTTCGCACTTCTACAGAAACTATAGACTTTAGGTAACACTGATTTAAGCAGAAGTTGCCATTACAGGTACGCAGACAACTCCACACACAGAATAATCAAACAGGCAGATATGGATAGATATGGAGGAGATCGCCTTTTAATATATTTAAAACAATTGATATTGACCAATGAAAAACATGTATTACTGAGATAATTATCTTATTTCTGTCATTTTGAAGAAATTATTTTTAATGAAAGATACATGGTAGCATTTAAATCAAATGTATTGGTACACCTCAAGAAAATGTCTGGTTTCTCTTCTCGTTAAGAAAAATTATTAAAACACTTCCGCCTACGAATTTCAGTCCTGCCACATAATCAGTGCAGCCACTATTCCTTATATTTTTCAGCAATATTTTATTTAGCGTTACTGAAGATATCTTACACCAATATAACCAGGTAATCTGGTCCTCAAAACACTTATTACTTACCTGATCGTATGACAAGCAATAAATTATACTGACCTATCTACTTACCTCTTTTATTCCCAGTGTTAGCAATATGTCTCAGCAGACAGAACTTTAACAAAGTTTCAGAAAATCTTTAAAACCATATTTTTGCTATTATTTTAAAAAGCAATTTTATTTTCAGCAAATTCATTTTCTTTATTATTTAAGGAAACTTGATCAGACATATACAGAGACTGAAAATTGAAAATATGTGTTTCGGTTTTCTCTACACTAAATGCACAATTAAGATAGCTGTATTACTGTAAACAAGCTCACATAAAGAATAATATGTGCAATGGTTTCGAAATAACTGGAGAACTAGCTTTAATAAGATCTCATTTTAAATTATATTAGCACACTAAAAATTATTTTAGTAACACAAATGAATAAATAGATGTTAACAAAAGTCTGTATTTCGTATGTATACAATCTAAAGGATGGCGAATAACATCTTGCGGTATATTATTCAACGTCTTTCCGACCTGTTGAAAAACACATTAAAAGCTGTAGGTGGCCTAACTGAATAAATCAGGCATCATTCCATCATCTCTTATACATGTTCAATGAGACTCAGGTCTAGTAACTTTACCAGCCAAAGCAGATGCGCGATATGTAAAGTAGTACGGAAAAAATCTAGGCTGAAATTATCATGCTGAATTACATTCCTGTTACGGGAAAAATTGCAGAAATAAGCAAATACATAATCAAAGAAATATTTAAACAATAGTGTAACCGTCAATTATGCTGTTTAGAGCATTGAGAGCCAGATAATTACAAATTTATGGCACTCCGCTCTGCAGGTTGTTCCTGTATATCGCTGATGAATATAAGCAACAACGAATGAGATTATCATATGTTGGACGCAGTTGAGAAAGAGGCTAATAAAACTCCTTGTAACACCAAAACTGAACTGAAAGCAAGTATTATGGCAGCATTCACCAATTTAAACAAGAAGCCCATCCAGAAGAATTGCAAGAGATTTCGATTTTTCCTGGAAGCCTTGGTTGATGCCAATGACAAATATATTAAATAAATGCACTCATTAGTATTTCAAGATATTTTTGTGCAATTTTGGTAATTATATATGTTAAAATGAGATGTTAGTCTTATTTTCATTTTTGCGTAATTTGGACGGCAATTCATATATCGCAACCAGTATATAGCATTAAATAGCGAAATTAACGGTGACAACTTTGATTGCTTCATGGCAACTGCTACGTAAATCATTTCGGTAATTCTATCATACACAGCCGAAAGGCAAAAGTGGAAGTTGCTGTACTTAATTCTAGATCGATATTAGATTAACGTTTTATTTAACACATTACGCACTTTGCATTATTTTTTGCATTTTTCTCTGTTTTACTTTTAAAGCAAAATATTTTTATGCACCTGTTGGTAAAAGAAAGTATTATATATATATATATATATATATGAGAGAGAGAGAATGGCAGACCAGTAAATACTGAGAGGATAATGCAAAAGATTTTATCTACTTTAAATTAATATAAGCTGCTGTGGATCCCGGGAATGGGTCCCGCACAAATAAATGAACAACGACCAGTAACTGAGATAGAAAATAACTGTATTAACGTCAGGATACAGAAATTGTAGAAGATTAACAGTCCAGGAATGCGGGTTAGTAAAAAGTATATGTACAAATCTCTGGAAGTGAAGCTGTAGTATATTATGTTCGCGTCGTAATAATCTTCTCAATGAGAGGAGCACAGAGCTTCTTTGAACGACTATGTACTAACTGCTAATTTCTCTCTGGACACTCGTATTCTCCGGTTAATTCTCTGTTAAACATCGGTATCCTCCAGTCTTGCTTCTAAAGCAGTAGTACAAGTACTCCTGGACGAGTCCATCTTTATGAAAAGGGAGAACCCCACAACAACCTCCTCTCTAGCTTCTTTTTTTGGGGTGGAGAGTCAATATTTTTTTGCTTATGGTCTATTATTAGCAGTTCGGTGAATGTTCTTTTCCTGCTTTTCCGTGGCTACTTGCGGTCTTTGAATTTCAAATGCTTCAAAAGTCCTCTCCATCAAGTCTTCATTTTCCGAAAGTGACGAGCTTTACTTCTTTCCACGTTTTTTGTGTGCGATTGATATGTCTCCTGTGACTGAATCTTTTGCTTTGGATCGTGTACAGAATATTCCTCAGTCTGCTTATCATCGTACCTGGTTCACAGCATGCAATATCATTCCTGAACCTTCTGAAATAGACCCGTTCGCCTGGTTTGAATGATCTTTTAGGCACTATATGTGTATGCCGTCTTTTATTTTTGCTGGGTAATAATTTGTCAAAAACAGACCGTATTTTAGGAGCAAGCAATACTTCAGCTGGCGAAAGGCCAACTGGTGTGTTTCCGTTCGGTGTGATTCTGTAGACTTGTAGAAACTGTTGCATCGCTCTTTCTGTCGGTACGTCTTCTGCTTTTTTCAAGGCTCTCTTAAGAGTGTCCACAAACCGTTCGGCTTGACAGTTAGATCGTGGATGGTATGGTGTTTTTTAATATGTTTGACTTGATAAATCGCACAGAATTCGTGAAAGCTATTCGTGATGAATTGAGTACCATTATCAGGTACAAGGCAATCTACTACGCTAAATTATGCGAATAACTCGTGTAGACAATTAATAATGCTTTCCGTCGTAGCGTTTTTGTTTCTGAAAACTTCTGGCCACTTGCTGAAGCTATCTACCGCTATAAAGTATTAATATCCATCTATGGGTTCTGCATAGTCCTCGTTGACTCTAGACCAAGGTCTGTCCGCAGTGATTGCAATAAAGGGTTCGGTTCGAAATTCCTATCACCTGAAGATGGCCGGAGCGTACAACGGCCGAAACGTGCGTACAAATGGCAACAAAGGTGAGAACAATAGTCCGAATAACGTAAATAGTATATATATATATATTGTCATCCGCAGACAGATCTGTTTCGCTGTATCACAGCTCATATATATATATAAGAAAAATTAAGACAGACGCGTTATTTCACCATGAAATAACGCGTCTTTCTTAATTTTGCTTATATTTGCTCTATATGTATTTATATGTATGTATGTTTAGAGCTCTCTTAGAGAGTTATCCTTCCACTATATGTAAAGAATACTCTTTTGGATTCATCTATGCCAACACTGCATGCTGATATATATATATATATATATATATATATATATATATATATATATAATGAAATATTGACAGGAAAGGAAATGTAACATTAAATTATTTTTTTTTTTTTTTTTTTTTTTTTAATCATATCACCCCGAGCAAGGCAGTAACGCCACTGATGCGCAGGGGGCTACGTAAGGGTAAAAAGAATGGAAAAGAGAAAGCCGAAAACCGCATCCTAAACAGGAAACAAGGGATGAGCCTCTTCACCTGTTCAATAGATGTGGGTGGAGTGTGAACCGGGCGATAGTTTAGTCTATCTACTCCAATTGAAAAAAAAAATAAAATAATAAAGGAAAAGAGTGAAAAGATTGGAAAAGAGAAAACCGGAAACCGCATCCTAAACAGGAAACAAGGGATGAGCCTCTTCACCTGTTCAATAGATGTGGGTGGAGTGTGAACCGGGCGATAGTTTAGTCTATCTACTCCAATTGAAAAAAAAATAAAATAATAAAGGAAAAGAGTGAAAAGATTGGAAAAGAGAAAACCGGAAACCGCATCCTAAACAGGAAACAAGGGATGAGCCTCTTCACCTGTTCAATAGATGTGGGTGGAGTGTGAACCGGGCGATAGTTTAGTCTATCTACTCCAATTGAAAAAAAAAATAAAATAATAAAGGAAAAGAGTGAAAAGATTGGAAAAGAGAAAACCGGAAACCGCATCCTAAACAGGAAACAAGGGATGAGCCTCTTCACCTGTTCAATAGATGTGGGTGGAGTGTGAACCGGGCGATAGTTTAGTCTATCTACTCCAATTGAAAAAAAAAATAAAATAATAAAGGAAAAGAGTGAAAAGATTGGAAAAGAGAAAACCGGAAACCGCATCCTAAACAGGAAACAAGGGATGAGCCTCTTCACCTGTTCAATAGATGTGGGTGGAGTGTGAACCGGGCGATAGTTTAGTCTATCTACTCCAATTGAAAAAAAAAATAAAATAATAAAGGAAAAGAGTGAAAAGATTGGAAAAGAGAAAACCGGAAACCGCATCCTAAACAGTAAACAAGGGATGAGCCTCTTCACCTGTTCAATAGATGTGGGTGGAGTGTGAACCGGGCGATAGTTTAGTCTATCTACTCCAATTGAAAAAAAAAAATAAAATAATAAAGGAAAAGAGTGAAAAGATTGGAAAAGAGAAAACCGGAAACCGCATCCTAAACAGGAAACAAGGGATGAGCCTCTTCACCTGTTCAATAGATGTGGGTGGAGTGTGAACCGGGCGATAGTTTAGTCTATCTACTCCAATTGAAAAAAAAAAATAAAATAATAAAGGAAAAGAGTGAAAAGATTGGAAAAGAGAAAACCGGAAACCGCATCCTAAACAGGAAACAAGGGATGAGCCTCTTCACCTGTTCAATAGATGTGGGTGGAGTGTGAACCGGGCGATAGTTTAATCTATCTACTCCAATTAGTTTAATCTATCTACTCGGGAACCCCTTCCTAAACTAGAAACAAGGCGATCAACTCTACTCCTGTCCAAAAGAAGGGGGTGGAGTGTGAGACCTGGCGATAGAAGGTACTATCTACTCCAATTAAAAAAAATAAATATGTGACTGAAGTTAATGAAGTTTTAACTTAGTATAAGTCAAACCTAAATTTCATAATTAAGAACAATTTACACAAAAATTAGGCAGAAAAGATAAGAACCGAAAAAGAATAAAATAAAATAAAAAATACAAGTAAAAATAAGTAAATAAATAATTCAAAAAATAATAAAAAATAAGATGTTATAAGTAATAGTATTAACTTACATTTCTCTTTTCTTTGGGAATATAACTATTAATGTAGTGCGTTAAGGCACTGCCACCAAAAAGCCACTTTTAGGTAACTGCGTTTAAGGACATCATGATAAATCGTTCGTATATCTTTTTTCAGACAGCCAATTTCGCTACACACAAATATCTCATATAAAACACGTTTATTCATAGCATAACAATGGCTTTGATCATATAAACTTGACAGATAGATAGATAGATAGATAGATAGATAGATAGATAGATAGATAGATAGATAGATACGTTTTCAATACTTTCCAGATTATTTTAAGTCACAAAATAATTATTTAGAAATAATAATTATTTGCTGATACAAGTATTACTGTTTAACAAATAGGTAGGAAAGAATTGGAATCATACCATTCCGTAAGTGCATATAATGTCATTTAACTAATAAAGCAGAGGAATAAAAGTACAGGATGTATCTCTTGCTTCTTGTTCAGGATTCGTTTTCCGGTTCCTTCTAAAATCGTTTCCTTATGTAACGCTGTACTTTGCGAGTTGTATAGATTCAATATCATCGTAAATATTTTTAAAAAAGAGCTCGATTAATGCATATCTTCATCCCTTCAGATTTAGTGGCAGTTGTTTCAACTAAGTGTGTATACGTTGCAAAAAAAAAACGTTGCATTTGATCGTCACTACAAAAAACGTTGCATTTGATCGTCACTACAAAAAAACGTTGCATTTGATCGTCACTACAAAAAAACGTTGCATTTGATCGTCACTACAAAAAACGTTGCATTTGATCGTCACTACAAAAAAACGTTGCATTTGATCGTCACTACAAAAAAACGTTGCATTTGATCGTCACTACAAAAAACGTTGCATTTGATCGTCACTACAAAAAATGAATGTTTGCACGATAAACTATATCCAAGCCCTCGGATCGGAAGGTTTTGCAGATCGTGGAATCATATCTTAATACTGACCCGACATAGTAACTCTCGTTACGGTCTCAGCTATAGGCAAATTGTTAACGCAACCAAACTGGTGTCAAAACACTATAAAAGTATAAGAATACATTTTTTATAGTAAAAATACCAGAAATACATTTTCAAAATGAAAACATTACCAGCATCACATTAAAAAATTACCAGCAATATATGTTTGTAAAAAAAATGACTAATGCTCTTAAGAAAATTAATTTTCGGCTTTAAATGTCTCATGATGAGTTTACATGCCGCTAAACAAATAAGCAAACAAATGAATGTCTGTTTGTCTAATAATCACCTTGATTATTAGACAATAAAAATTTTCAACAAATGCTTGCAGTTAAAATTATGCTAAAAATATTGTTATTTTAATCTAATATTTTGTGGAAAAGGCTACTACAAATTAATCTGGTCACATTTGTTACAGGTATTTTGACTTCGACATTATAAAGCTACAATGTAACGCAGAAAGGGCTTTCAGTCATTATCCAAAGAATTAATAAAGCTCTAGACAACAAATTGAAGTCATAGTCTTGCAGGGATTTCATTTTATAATATATGAAGGGATAAATGATGACTAGTTTTGGTAATCATTTTTGCCTTGATTTCTCAAATGATGTACTCTTTTTTAACTTAAGAATTATTTTCTTTATATTCGTTCTTATATTCGTTCTTATATTCGTTCTTTTTATCACAATTTATTTAAAGGTTGCTCTTCATGCTGGCAATTCTCAGTGTGCACATATTGTTTGATAATCAATTGATTGCTGAATACGCTCAGAGATCAGTAGTTGACTTTTCTGCAATGTTTCGTTTGTGTACTGTCTGGCTTTTCAGAGAAGGAAAATTTTTAACTCGATATCTCAGAGAATATGCATAATTTTTCTTAAACTAACATCTACTGTTACACTTAAGCTATTTTCAGCAGTACAATATAGTTTGGGACCTCCACAAATTCGATAAAAATGACTATACATGATAAATAAATGCTCAAAACTTAATAAAAACCTTTGCTATTATTAAATGGAAAGGCCAAAGCATTTTTATATAATATTGATTTTAATATATTTTAGAAACATCATAATTTTGGTTAAGGCTTTTGTTTCTCCGAGGTCAACGTTGTGCAATAAATTAGTATAGGAAATGTTAGTTATTTTTTGCGGGAAAAAACACACTGTTTATTGCAAAAATCAAATAATAGTCGGTCTTAATTAAACTTTCAGGACTTATACACAAATTAATGTAATTATTTTTTAAGGTTTCTCTTTTAGAAAATTTTCGTAAAAATATTTATTTGCATCTGTTAACACGAGCTTATATAATTTTATAAATTTTCGAGAAACTCTTTGCAAAGATTAATGTTTATATTAACTATAAGGACAGGTCCTCGGAGAATCTAAGTTTATTTTTTGGTGTGGATCAAACAAGACCCATTTTTACAGAAACTTTCTTCTGAATATTAATTAAAAATGTAACAAAACTAAAAAACATATTTAGTTAGAAAAGCTTTGAATTGCTTTCATGAATACGATATATTATGGATACTTAAAAAGATACTTATCTTAAGAAAAAGAATTTTCGATGAAAAATAAGTTTCTACAAGAATTGTTCTAATTATTTAGCAAGGTTTTAATGAAAATAATTTGTAATCTTTTGAATTTTAAAAAATTCTGTATTAATTTTTAAAGGTCAGGTTATATTGTTATTAAATTAGGATTATATTTACAATAAATAGAAACGCTCATTACAATTCAACGACTACCAATGTTTTTAAAAGAATTTTGAATTAATTTTACATCGCTTAATCTTCTTCAAAATACAGTTTTCAGAAAAGCATTTTAATAAAGAGGATTTTGCTGTGTTGACAGATTTAGGAATATTAACGAATTTAGCGTTTTATTGACAAGAAAACAACTCATTCCAATTAAATGTAGTTTGAAATACGGCAAAGTATTTTGTTTATTTTAAATATTAAATTTAGTCTATTAGCTTGAAATTAAAACTAAAATAAAACTTAAGAAAAAATTTTCATTTTTAAAAATACATCTTAAACCATATGCATCACTTTTATTTTCTAAGTATATTTTTGTGATATTTTAGTAATATGAATGTCATATACTTCGCATTTCAACCAGAATAACTTACTTAATCATACTCACGATGTTTTTGTACATTTCCGCCTTCTTCAGTTGTCAGTTTTATTATTGGAATATGGTATATATTTATAAAGAAGAAATGGGGCTTAAATATACCAAGGAATTCAACGTGCGTCAAGATTGCAATTAGAATTTCATTTCTTATTTCATATTCGATGTTTTGTACTAAAAGAATATTTTGATTCATTGACACCTTTTTTCTAGCCTTCAGTAAAAGGGGAGGGTTTAGATATATTCCTTACTTGCTGAATTCTTATTTGTGCTTATATTGTTCATATAGATTTTTAATTTGTGTTTACATAGTGATATAGTTTATATAGTTGTGTTTACTTAGTTCTATACATTCTTTCAGTAATGGGGAGATTACTCGTAATCAACAATTGAAATGTAATTGTCCACCATTTTGTCCTCTGCTTTATTTTGCCAGTTCTTTTATTTTTCCCTTTAGTGATTTCTCTAGTGTCTGAAATCCTTTATTATGCTTATAAATGCAGTCATTGTTTTATAAAACATTACTCATAAAATATTATATTTGGCTAATGTATTTGTTTTCAGGAGTCAGTTATTAAATTCTTTCCTAACACTCACACAACGTGAGTGTATTTATTGACCATATGTACCTTTTTCACGTACATAAGACATTAATATAAACACATTTAAATATTATCTCTTTAAAAGCAGTCATATTGTTTATTAAAACTTTTAATGGAATTTAAGGCTTTTAATAAACTTGATATCCCAACAAATGAACAAAAAGTGAATGTTCCAAAGTTTCGATTATATTGTTTATTCAGAAGATAATCGGATTTGAGGCGATTTTGACTAATAAAGAAATTACAAATGAAAATACAATAATTAATGGAAAGGAAACTTGTTTTACCTACAAAGTTTGTTTGACTTCAGACGCTGACGTATTTCATAATATACTAAAAAAATAAAACTGAAATATGTCAGCTTAATGCGATTTTATTAATCGGCTTTAATTTTTTATGGTCTTCAAATATTTGCTTATAGGGAATGGATAAAAGAAAGAGTAATCTTTATTTTATAATTCATTTGTTGTTTATAACTTATTCAAAGGCTATCAGGCATAGCATTTCGTAAAAACGCGCACGTGTCTGTCTATCTATCTATCTATCTATCTATCTATCTATCTATCTATCTATCTATCTATCATGTTCATTTTACTATTGATTTGTTGTTTATAACTTATTCAAAGACCATCAGGTATATGAATACGTAAAGACACATACGTGGAGATACATATAGACGCAGACAAACACCGTCACCTACACATATCTATCTATCTATCTATCTATCTATCTATCTATCTATCTATCTATCTATCTCAACCTGGCTCTAAATGTAACGGATACATTGACACGTCCCTAAAAACAAGGGTTAAATATATATATATATATATATATATATATGTGTGTGTGTGTGTGTGTGTGTGTGTGTGTGTGTGTGTGTGTGTGTGTGTGTGTCAATATATGGGTATCTATATATTTGTATATATGTGTACGTACCTCTCTTCCCGTTTCATATTTGAATAACGTTACAACAATCTAAATGTAATGCTTTATTAAATTTAGAATTTAAAATTCTTAATCTCTAACATTAAGTCGTAAAATATTTATTTTTATTGTAAAGTGAAATTAATAATCGATGGGTAATACTGATTAAATATTAACAGTAATGCCACAATAAATTGTTTTTGAATCTGTTCTTATATTCTTCAAATTAGACTCAAAGTCATTTTTTCTATTTTCATTGGTCACCACAGACTATGTAAAAATGTATCCCTGATTGAGCATGTTTGGCTAGATTTGAACTTTTTAAAACTCTTCAACTCGAAATCAGCACCATCACTTGATAAGGCACTAGTAGTGTCGAAACAAAATAACTACATTTGTAGTAATATTATAACATGTTTATGTTTTTCTTATAATCATCTCACCCCAAGCAAGGCAGTACTGTCACTAGTGCGCATAGGGTTACATAATAGGAGAGTGAAGAGAGAGGAGAACAGGTCACAGTAGGTGCCGGAGAATGGATAAGAGAAAGACGGGAACACTGGTGTGAAGAGAGATGGATGAAAGGAAATTTCAAAAGGGAGAAGACAGATGGAAGTCAAGGAGATAAGAGATGACAATTGACGTTTCCTCTTGGAAATTGTAGCTGTCAGGGAAGCAAGAATACGGAAGAAAGTTTCACAGACGGCAAGTGCGAGAAAAGAAGCTGACAGAGTAGAAGTTATGGCTATTCTTGATTGTTTTCACAATAAAATAGTAAGGTTTTGTTGCTAGTCTAGTAGTTTGAATGAATTCGTGCAGAGAGGACACTAAGAAGCTAAGCTCGTCGGGACATAATCCGTGAAAGTATCTATAGAAGAGACAGAGGAAAGTCACATCTTGTCGGTGAGAGACAGACTGGAGTCGAGCCGCCGGGCTGGGATCGACTACATTGCAAATTCTCCTTTGGATTTTGTCGAAAACAAAAAGGTGAATAGCGGGGGCATCCGATGGTAGATTTGTATATGTGCATGATTTATTCAGAAGAGAGAGAAAGAGTGTGAGGCCGAGGAGGTGCAGTGTATTGATTTCAGGGAGACTAGCGTGATCCATGGTAATCGCAAGTAGGAAAGATTGTCTATTGTGGCGAAAGGATAACGGCTTCGTTTTGGAATTTACGAGCCATTTTTTACCCCAGTTCACCATTGACTGGAGGCCCTTTTTGAGAGCAGCAGCAAGGTTTTTGTCAGCATTGGCAGATTTTATAACGAGGTGGAAATAAATGGTGGTATCGTCAGCGTAGATGCCTAATTGGGATCTGATTGCATTAAGGAGATGAAAATCAGAACAAGCATAAAACTTGGATAGAGCCTTGAGGGACACTCGTGTTCGTATGATAGAATCTGGAAGCATGCCCGTTCAATAAGACTTCATTACTCATTACGCGATTCAATAGGAACAATTTAAGTCAAACAAACCTTTTGATTTACCATAGGCCTCTACACTGCGCACAAGGCCAGCGTAAACACTTTGTCAAATGCTTTGGAAATATCCAAGGCAACATCTCGAACTTCGCAGTTCTTATCAAGAGCCAGATGATGGTCGTTAGTATATCAGAGGTAAACCTGACAAATCGGAAGCCATACTGTCTGTTGGATATATATATATATATATATATATATATATATATATATATATATATATATATATAAGCGAAAATATGTGAAAAATGTAAATATTTGCTTATGATTTCCTATTTTATTTAAATCGCATTTTATTAGCATTCGAATTCTAGAAGTAGCAAATCTTACTCTAAATTCTGTAGTATGTTTTAAATAAAATTCTGTTATTTGAAATATATTATTATATGGGAAGATTTTCTTTTTTCCATTTTGTTCGATTCAAGAAAAAAGAGTCTTACCTATGCACAAATAGAGATTTTTCTGTTTCCTTGTAAAAGTGTTAAAATGTTTTCTTTTTTTTCGTGCCAAAGAGTTGTCTACGTAAAGAATAAATGTTCTCCATGTTTGCCTAAGAGAATAACATTTCAGTCATATCAATTGGTTAGAATATACAATCGATTAATACTTATAAACCCAAGATTTATCGGAATAAGAAAAACGCAATGAAAGTACAGAAAGGAAAAATAAAACTTGAAGGAAATTCTTTTTCAGAATTCTTCTGATTTATTATACTTCGTTGTTTCTAAGACAAATATCAAAAGCTGAACACATGCTTTATTGTTATTTTTCTTGTTTTTCTTTGTTTTTGTTTTTATTTGTTGAGAAAACAATTACATTTGTTCAGAAAAAAGTTCAGTTTCCAGGTTCTTTGTTTTTCATTCATAATTGCTTTGGTCCTTTTACGTATGAAATAATTCCTTTCAGCAACAAACTCAGAACAGAGAAACATAATAACATCTAATTTAATAGAAACGATAACAACAAATCGTTGCCAAGTTATTAAGTAGTCTTCTGATTGCAATATGGGTGATTTTGTGTTTTGTTTTTAGACATAACGTTTGAAATATGCACTATTTTTTCACTATTTTTATTCGTTTCGTCTTCTTTTATATTTACTTAATTGAAACTTAAAATAATTTCAAAATAATAATGTCTAACACAACAAGAACGATGTAAAATACACTTACAAAGTTATCAATCGTATGTATTGCTGAGATCATTTAAACTACCAATCACCTTTCCTTATGAATATGTTGTTATGACTAATCATCTCATTGCTATATATTTAATTACTATATTTTGACCTCCTAAATATTCGTCCTTCAATTGCACATTATTAAATGTTCAAGGCATAAATTTCAGAAATAGACATCATCAATATTTTCAATCATGTTTTATATACCAGCGACATCGACACATATGCTAATATTCACTTTACATTCGTTTTTCCATGTTTCTATGTGTTTTTTTTTATTAAAAGAGTAAGTAAAAATATAGTGTGAAATTTATACTAACATGGCTTATGCAACTTTTCAGAATTATAATAATTTATTGAATTTTGCTTGTATGTCATTTCGTGCCTGACCTCGTCTTAATTCTAAAAAAGCAAATGCCAGTTTTAAAATATCAAAAAATTTAAAACGCATATTTTTCAGTTTTTACCTGATAAGCAACAGAACATAAACATTGAAACAATATTTGCATTCAATACACTGAAACATATCTTCTGTACGGAAAACAGAAAAGTAAAAAAAAAATAATTAATCTTTTTTTCTTTTAATTCACCCCAAAATGAATAAACTTTATATTTACGAAAATTCATACCAAATTTTCCTAGGTCGAGGCCTTTCCATTGCACTCTGGTTAGCTTGACCTTTGCGATCATCCCAAATGTGGGTGACACAGGTGCGCTAAGTGTGGGGGTTTAACATTCGCGCTCTTCCCGATAAACAAATTAAATCCAGATTTCTTTCTGTTATTTTAAAATTGTAAAAATTCACTATATTTATCTCAAATATCGTCCACACTTACAAAATAGAAATTCCTTACACATGTTTAATAATTTTCATTTTGAGGGTTGGATTTGTTACGAGGCAAGCTAAACAATTTTATATTAAAAATTCATAACTTCCAAAGAGTGCCACAAATTTTGTAAAAAAACAAACAATCTTTGATGTAAAATTCATAATTTCACAAGAGTGTCAGCAATGAAAAAAAAAACAAATAGTGATTTAAATTTTAATGTTTCTATGGGTGAATGGATATTTGCGATAAGTAACTTAATATTATTTTGGGGGATTTAATAGAAAATATTTTATCGTTTTTAATCACTTTTCAATAATAAATACAAATATATATCATGTGTTCATGAAAAAAACTTTTCCGTCTTTTTAAAACATTTTTGCTTAAATATAAAGGCTCCTTAATGTTTACAAGTTCACTGAGAATTATATATATCATCGCATTGCTCATTTACTAATGAATTAGATCACTCTGGCTATTGGGCGTGTATAATGACAATATACATGCTAAAAAGTCTGCCCTCTTCTACCGTGCGCCCATGGTCCAGAGGTAGAACCGCCGACGGACGCCACTTCGGCCGAGTTTCAATCCTGGGTTAAAAGCAATCGGAGTTTAAGTTTAACCGTACTGATGAGCTGTGATACAGTGAAACAGATCTGTCTGCGGATGATTATATATATATATATATATACATATCTGTGTGTTTGTGTGTGTGTGTATCTGTGTGTGTGTGTGTATCTGTGTGTGTTTGTATATATATATATATGTGTGTGTGTGTGTGTGTGTGTGTGTGTATAATGCGTGTATGAATGGATGAAACGGGCTTGTTCCGATGTATGACAACCATTCAAAACCCTTTAAGTGTGTGTTTTTTCATTACATTTGGTAGTTTTTATAACAAATTCCATGGCTGCTTTTCAAAGGCTTTCTAGTTTTAGAATATGTGTAGTGACCTATGACACAAATAATATGCATATAATGACGTAGAACAATGATTTCTGAATTTCATTACTCGATTCTATTTGATCTGCCGTATTTTGTCTAACAAACCTACATTCTGAGTGTGAGTTAAGCTAGGGAGTCTCTTTTCAGTGATTTTTTTATTACAGAACTAATTGAGTGTTTACAAAGGATAATGCAAATCTTGCCAAATATTCGAAGTGCCTTATGTATTGTCACGTCATTAAAGCAATGCAGAACGAAGGTGAAAGAAACAATGCAATATTACAATCCACAGTGAAGAGATCGTACTGATTAATTGTAGGATCTATGAAGGTTAATTCGAGAAAGAACTTTAATTTCTATTTTTAATTCATCACTTCCAGCTGCGCACTCCAATTTTAAAAAGTACAAGATTCATTGATGAATTGTGCTTTACAATAATGTTTATATGCTTCATGCAGCTGTTGGAATCCAACCTATGAAATTATTTTCAAAAGTAATTATACTGTATGTAAATACTATGTCAGTAAAGTCAATTTTTTAATTCATAACATTAATATATATATACATATATATTAAAATGCTTGTTATTACACGTGGCACCCACATATACACAGGTTTTTTTTCTGCATTAAAAAATATTCATTTATAACTTTATTTAACATGACACGTAACTGACCAATGAAATAAAATCTCAATCAAAATACTGTCTCTTTTGCCTACTTGTACTTATTCTATCCATCTTGTTGGAGTTCAATCCATATATTCAACTCAGATAGATAGATAGATAGATAGATAGATAGATAGATAGATAGATAGATAGATAGATAGATAGATATGAGAAAAAGTGCGATAGATAGATAAATAAATAGATAGATATGAAAGATATGCTTTAACCGAATGACAAGAATATTTTATATTTCATAAATCTTAATAAATATATTAAGTTAAGAAGGATTATTTTTCATGAAGAAAATTAAACCAGTTTTGTTCTTACATATTTTCAGCTATTTAATGAGAACCTTTTAGTTTTAAAACCGAACCCAGGGCTTTCTGCACTTTACGATGGTGACAAACATCTTAAATATATTTTTATCGATACATTATTTACGTTTTGTTTCCCAATTAGCAATATCTAATTTAATATATATAAGACAAGCAATATTTAGTTAATAATAAAATGTATAACTAATTACAGTTTGTAAATCTCGCCTTACCCCAACGACATGCGTTTCATTTTCCATAAATCGTTCTTAAGCTAATACCTATTCTGTCAAAAAATATACAATTTTCACAAATTTTTCTTTTGCTTGGAAACAAAATGTCAGATTCGAAAAATCTATTTTAAATAAAATCTAACAAACAGTTTCTACATATAATAAAAGCATTCTGTCAAGCAGATAAGTGCTGATGGCCTTATTTTGATAAGATGAAAAAGGTTTTGTTTTCCATTATAGCTGCCCCAAATCTACCTTGACAGGGGAAATAAAAACATTATTAGTACAGCTTGTTATACTAATTTTATCACAAGAAAACACAACGAAATTTTATTGATCTCGTAATTCGGGATGCAGTAACAGAAACACATATAAACTGATTAGCTGCAAATTTTAGCCGGGTGCTTTTAAGTACCATTTGGAAAATGGGACTGAATAAAAAGACAAAATTTTCAACTCATACGAATATAAAGTCACACTCATTCAGAAGTGAGGAATATTTAAAGCTTTTGCATTATACCAGTTTCAAATATAATCAATGTCCTTCTGTTTTGTTTTTTGTTATTTTTTTTTTGTTTGCTACTTTCTGTTTTCGCTAATTTATTTATATATGATTCGTTTTGATTTCACTCAATGGAGATTTTTAAATAAATTGAATATTTTAAAGTTGTTGTGGCTCGCAGTTTCATAAGTAGTTGTAAAATTGACATTGCAGCAAAAGCATTCAGAGACGACAAAATGTTTCTATGAATATTTTAATTTTCACCATTAATTACGATGCAGTTATTTGCCTGTAGAACCACTAATTCAAGTTTAATTTGTTGTTTATTTATTTTGAAAAAGTAATTTTTATTGATTGAGTTTAAATATCAAACGTTTTCGAATAAAAAGAACTCAGAGACTTTGTGAATGAAGTCCACATGCAAATCAAGCAATAGTTTTGATGTGGACGCTTTGAGTTCGTATAACGATCGTTAATTAAATGATTCTATCAAATCTCAAAAGAGAACCAAAGTAAATTGTCTTTGAATTCAGAAAATATTTTTCTCTTTCTTTTTTTCTTTTTTTTTTTTTTGTTCCTGTTTTCTGGTTGTCATATCTTCCGCTTATCGCTGATTTTTTGGCAGTTTGAAAAATCAAACAAATCCATAGTTTTTCCAAGTTGATATCATCTTATTTTTCCTTCTCTCGGGAGTCTAGGCGTGGTCTCTTTTAAAGATTATTAACTAAATCGTTTTCCTGTCATATCAACCAGTATGCTTGTAATTGTATTTTTTATTCTGATTTATAAACGTCGTCTCCAGGGTTAATTTATTGATGCTTCAAGTGATTTCATCTTGTCTCTGGGATATTTGTCTCAATATGACATTTATTGATGATTCTATTTCTGTGTCAGCAGTACGTTTCACAGTTCTACTCTTCTCATTAGATGTTTTGTGTGGCTATTCACTAGTTGAACAGAAGTATTTCAAATTATCTCTTCTATTAATGCGCAACAAACCTGAATTGTCAGCCATAAAGACTAATATTTTAGGTTAGAGCTATTAGATATATCTGAAAATAGACGCTCAAATCTTTAATAAGATTATTGTAATATTTTCTTTCCTCTTCTCTGAAAATGTCATCCGCCATTCTTATTGTTCTGTTAAAGATCCAGTGTATATAAATGTGATTTTACTCTATTTAGTCTTTTAAAGTTATTAAAATTAAATATAGAATTAGTTATACCTATGCATTTTGCTAGAAATGAATACTTAGTTATCGCAATAGATTTGTTTGTCTGTTTAGCAGCATATTGATGGTTTATGGGTCATTTAATGCTAAAATTTAATTTTTTTGGTATCATTAGCAATTCTCTTTATAAAAAATTTATTACTGATACTATTACAAAAAATGTTTTTCTGCTATTTTTATTTTTATCATAAAAATCATTGCTCGTATTTTGTATTTTATACTTTCATAGTGTTTTGATCACAGTTTAAGGTTAAACTATTTACCTATAGATGGCAACCTAACACGTGATACCACCCCGTGTTAGGGTGAACTTAGAAACAATAGCAACAGGTGGTTCTACGTCTTTCAAAATATTCAATCTTACGACCAGAGGTGTTGTTGCCAGATGCAGTTTATCGTCATACTCAAGGCGATATTGCCATAGAAATATAATGATTTACCTGCATATAAAAGTAGGCATATATAAAAAATAATTTAGTTATGAATCTAGAAATAATGTGCAAAACAAAGAAGTTTTTATATCATACAAGATATAACGACTGAGGAATGTATATATTAAATGGGTTGTGTATTCTATTCTAAAAATAACTGCATAAAAGACAAATTATTTTGTATTTTTGTGCTTTAGTTTGACTCACTCGGGTGGATCTGTTCACTTTGTTCTTTATTTGAGCTCCCTTTCATTGTATAATTAAACGAGTTCTATCCTGATGATTCTCCTCTTTTTACAGAAAAATCTATAAAAACAAAGCGTAGTCAGGTCTCAATTCAGTTGCAAACCATATAAATACACTAGCACAAAGATTCACAAGGAGTAGAAAATCCTCCCGAGGGAATCTTAAGGCTCCAGATAGAAACTGAAACTACAGAAGAGTACATTCACAGTATTGAAATATTGATTCTTTCTAGAATTCCATAATACACAGTTTGTGCCTGACACTCTTCGAAAAGGGGATTCGAAACTTTAAGATAAACACTTTTCTTATTTTTATTAAAAATCGGAATTTCAACCAAGACTTGCTAGAAATAAAAACCCAGATTAATCGCAAAATGTGATGTTAACTTGATTGCAATAACAATTTGCTTTGTTTTATTCAGTTTAGAAAAGCTTCGACAAACTTTAAAGAATTGAATTAATTTCTTTGTTAAGAAGCATGAAACTCAGAAATGAAGATTCGTCTTCTTACTACTTAATTGTTCAACTGTAAATGAATCTATGGGAGCAAACATCCGAACATAGTAAATTTTTCCAAGAACAACCGTTGTTGATATTTCGTTGAATCAGTATATTTTCTCTTCAGACTTTGGTTATGCAAATCGATGCAACGCGACAAAAATTGAATTATATTTTAATTCATTCTATTTATGTGTACATCCTCCTCTGTGCTTTCTGTATTTAAGAACCCTCAGACCCCCTCTAATTATTGCCCTATCAGCCTCCTACCAATTTTTGGCAAAGTGTTCGAGTTTGTTATTAATGCTGAAGTGGTACATCTCACAGACCACGGCCTCTTCTCCGATAAGCAGTATGGTTTCTGCTTCACTAGATCTACTGCTTATATAATAAAGTAGTTAGTAACCTTTTGAGAACTACGTCAAAGTTTAAATGTATAACGACCAAAACGTGACTATAACAGCAAAAGTAGGATTGTAGTCTTACTATATAAGTGTATAATAGTGATATTTATTCACTTCAAAAAGACAGAAAAATATATCTCATGTTAAACAGGCATCCATTTCAAATTTCTAGAGTTGCTAGTTTTTATCAAAGTCTTTTGTTACTTTGGTGCTACCATAACATTTTTCACAGATATATTTTCGAGCTTCCTTCAGTTTCGACAGAGGTGAAAAAATAGTTGTAAATAAAAAGCATTTCCTAACCGACATTCTAAACCCCGAAACAGGAAGAGAACAATATAGTAATTTCCTACCGATGTTAAAATCCATTGACCAAAAAATAAAACAAATGAGAATCGAAAATAAAATAAAAATCGGGGCTTCACAGATTAATAAAACAGAACAGTGAATTTGGGCAAAAATAAAGACGGTGCTAAAAATAGATTTATCGTCCTTTCTTATTGGCGTATTATTTTAGATAGAATCTATCTTTCAGTTGGCGTGTATTTCATCAATTGGCATTATTTTAAACAAAACCTCCAATGTTAGAATTTTTAAGCTGGGAACAGTTGATTAATGTGTCTATTGATAAGATACTCCGTCGAAAAACAGTTTATTATGGATAACCTTTCGTTGTTCAACTGTTTATTTTCTCAATTTTGACAAGAAATATTTGTTTTTGATAAATAAGATTTATTGCTCCTGTAATCATTTCAGCAGCAGAATCTATTGGCCACCTGAATTTTAAAGTACTAATGTCAATACACATTTTGTCTGACATACGAAAAAACATATTTATGTTTTATATTTTCTGGCGAACGTTTTTAAAACAGTTGATATCTAACAGCAGGCCACAGTTAAATTATATACGCAAAATGTTTCCATTAGGTAGAGATGTTTTCCAGAACGCATTCAAACACAGTTATGCATTCACACACACGCAGACACACACAAACATCAATGTTGAATATCACTTGTCCCTGTCTATATTTCTGAGATGAGATAGTATTTACATTATTTATATTGTTCGAACTGAACTCCAGTGATCGAAATAAAATTCGAAACTCAAATCGCCTGAAGACTGCCGGAGCGTACAACGGTCGAAACGGCGTGAGTATGAATACGGTAATAAAGATAAAAACAACAGTTCGAACAATGTAAATAATCACTTGTCTCTATTGAGAAAGGTATACCTATTACCTGTCATTATAATTAATGTTCTTTGTTTTTGTTTCCTGGATTGAAAGTGTGCGTCTTCCTGAAATCGTTGCTCTTAAGTGAAAAACATTTTGTGAATAATATTTCACATTTGTTTTGTAATTCAAGAGCAAATTTAGAATGATTTACAGAACGTCTCTGAATAAAAATATCCTGTAATTTGTAATACATTTAAGAAAACTGCATTATTGTATGATTTAATTCAATCGAAAAATTTCTGGGAAAAGTGTTGTACGTTAAAATGTAGCATTTTATTTAGAAAAATAATAGACTTCAAACATAATAATATGTATGTCTTTGTATATGTATATTGAAATAAAAAGAAAGTATCTATCTATCTATCTCTGGTTTTATAGTGGGGATAAGCTCCCACTATCTATAAAATAATCCCCTGGCATGCTTGAACAAATAGCCACTGACATCTAAGTCCAGCTACTGGCGTGCTCGTCGCGGAATTACTTTTACAGATAGGCGAAGAGGGGAAAAGCTGGTCACTTGCGCCTCATAACCAGTTGCTTCGGGCGGGTAGAGCTCGTCATCCTGCGAAGGCAGTTCAGGGAACTAAACGAATCGGAGCAAAAGCCGTGGCAGTGTTTGTAGAAGAGACAGAGTGATAGTACATTACGTCAGTGAGAATGTGACTGAAGTTGAGATAAAAGTTCGGGATCAATTACATTGAAGATTCCCCGTTGGATTTTGTCAAGAAACCCGAGATGAATAGCAGAGGCGTCCAACCAAATATGACAGCAGTGTTTGATGCACAGGCGGATGGTAGATTTATATATTGTGCAAAATGGATTTAGGCGAGAAAAACTTCCTTGCACCACACAGTGAACCGACCTTATTAGCAGCAGATTTAGCTATGGATTTAATATATTCATTCCATTTGAGGTCGGCCGATAGAGTTAGCGCAGGGTTTTGCTCGCAGGAAAACTTGCCGGATCCATGCAGATGGTGGGTAGGAGCGATTCTATAACAGTTAAATAAAAGCTGCTTTGTTTTGGAAGCATTAAAATTTACAAGTCATTTCTTACCCCAGTCCACCACAGATTGAAGGTCCTCTTCAAGATCAGGAGCGAGGTTTGCTTTGTAACCCCCGGCAGATTTCTTATCGAGGCAGGAGTAAATAGTGGTGTTGTCAGCGTATATGCCTACCTGGTATCTGATTACACCAGGGAAATCGTTGATGAAGATTAGAAAAAGCGTAGGACCTAGAATATAGTGTCGAGAGACACCGGCGTTCTTAAGATAGTATCTCGAAGCATGCCTATACTCTATATTTCTATATACTCTATATATTTCTTGACGTAGTTAGTAACCTTTTGAGAACTAAGACCCAATTCTTCATTAAATAGATGGTTATTACCCCATCATCCATGTCAAGAGGGTTGCTTCTTCCACTAAGCTAGGTTTAATAATCCCCACTACTGGATCCATAATTTAATTTCATGATCAAATCTTTACAACATTTAATAAATTATAAATAATGTTTGCGAACATTTTATGCTTGGTGATTTTAATCCTCATCGAAGTTTGGACTTTCTTTGTTGCACTCTGCTATCTCTCTTTCTTTTATCATTCCCATTCTTTTCAAATGAATAAATTATTCGACAGTATAGAAATATCTTTTTCCTTCTCCCCTCCCGCTCTCTCTCTCTCTTCTCTCTCTCTCTCTCTCTCCCCCTCTCTCTTTCTTTCACCTGTGAACACTTTGCCTATTTAAAAGACTTCCTTTTCCACCCAGCATACTGACTGGGATTCATTTTCTAACATTCTTTGAGATGCCATTTTGAAGTTGAAATAATAGATGAAGAATGCCACTGGGAACTAAGTAAATTTAAGGAATCAGCACATATGCTAGGTTAAAAAAATTCCTAAGCCGACCAAGCATAGACATGAATACAATATGGGAACCAATAATACGGAGTGCCAGAAAAAATCATTAGTGTAAAAATGTTGCAATATGATATCTGGTAAAAAATACTAAAGAAAACCATTAACATCAAAAAATACTAGAGAAATTCATTAACATCAAAAATTGTAATATGAAATCTGTTAAAAAATTGTTACTGAACATTAGGATTATAAGTCCCAGAAATGAATTTCTTGTTACGCTTAAGGACACATGGCGCAGTGGATATAGGCGTTTATTTAGTTCCAGTGACTTTACCCAAAGTGTTGTAAGTTCGATACCATCCTATAACGGTGTGTCTTTAAGGAATGTTCTCTACAGTGCTCTATTTTTGGCTTTCCGCTTTGTTGTAAGTTCTCTTTTGCCGTTCCATTCTTAAGAATACGAGTGAACTGCCTGATCCTTCTAACTGTAACTCTATAGACTTCTACTTCTTTTTTAGCAAAGTACTAGATTCTCTAATTAACACTGAATCGCTTAAGCAGCTCACCTCAGATGGTCTTCTTTTGAATGAGCAATATTTTATTCGCTACTCTAGGTTAACTGCTGATGTATCAATCCTTATTGATGAAAGTCTATCAAACTTTAGATAATAATGTTGAAGCTCAGGATGTTGCTATGGATAACTCGAAGTCATTTGACAGGGTTTGGCACACGGATCTTCTTCACAAATTAGAAATTTAGAACTGATACAGTATTTTTTCTAAAATCGTTAAATGAAAGTGGTCTTGAACGGCCACTCTCTTAAATATTAAAACATTAATACAGGTGTACGTCATTAATCTATCCTTAGACCTACGTTGTTCGTAATTTTCTACAAAGACCTTCTTTTTGACATTAGTTTTAAACTCGGTATTTATGTTGATGACACAACTATTTATTGCTGTCTTAATAGTAAATCTGAGTGGTTTCATTGGCAGCTGATCTAAAAATAATCACCGACAATCTGTTATTAACTGGGACAATAAATGTTACTTTTAACGCCTCCAAAACGAAACTACTTTTTTTTCATCGTCGAAGAAAACCCTTTTTGCTTCCCATCAGTATGGCGGAGGCTGACCTTTAGAAGATTGACTCGTTTTGACTTCTTAGACTAATGTTTGCTGTTGATAAGAATGAAAAATTACGTTATATGATTATATAAAAGTTATGAAAGATCATATATTCAATTTTTCTCAGCAGAATCTAATTTACAAATTTATAAGTCTATCTGGTCTGGTGTTTCTGGTATATGTTTAGAATAAGAATCTGATATGTTACTGGTTCTTATCTGGCTGTTAAGATTCTGTTACTTTCCACCGCTGTAACGTAGCTTCTTCGTTACTTTTATATAAATACTTTCATGATAATTTTTCTTACGAACTTTCCTATATGATACCTAGACATTATAAATTTAAGCGTCGTACTAGATTGGCGGTTAGGTCTCATCACTTTACTGTTGAAATGACTAGATATAATAGTAATTCTATTCTAACAGTTGCTTCTTTTGCAACTCGTGGAAAACCCTTCCGGTTTCTTGCTTTCCAGTCAACTTTGATCTTTAAAAAATTAAATGCAGGGCAATTATCAACCGTTGTCTTCTTTCTTCTTAATACCTGATATTTTATTCTTCTCTCTCATTAATATTTTCTCATATTTTTTCAGACTCAGTAACCCCTTGCGTATTAGTGTTGTTTCTTGGAGTAAAAAGATTGAAAAAGAAAAGGAAAGAAATTACATTTTTGGTATACAAAATCAATTGTGTAGCGTAGCGAAGAAAATGGTCTGCGCAGTAGCATTGCTAAGATTCACATAAAAATGAACGAATGAGTTATTTCTATTCTGAATATAAACTTAGTTGAGCTGTTAAATTATTTTTTAACGGAGGCAAGAGATATTTTTCTATTTATTCCCAGTCTCAAAAAAGACTAGACACAAATAATGACTAGTTTTAATATCTACCTTTTTATGAATTAATTTCCTCTTAAAATATAATTGAAACGTTTTCAGAAATAAAACAAAATAAATTATTCGTATTTCAATCTTTTTTTTACTTAAATCGTGATGTGAACATACATTTATACTTTAAGGAATAATTTATCAATGTTTTTTTAATAAACCTGGAAAAAATTACTTGAAACATTTTTGTTGCATCAATGCTTTACGTAATTTACCAGTCACGTTTCCTTTTTTTATAAGTTAGAAAATCTAATTTAAAATATGAACTCGTTAATATATTTAAAGATAACAGATAAATACAAAGTACTTGCTTAATTAAAAGATATTTTGCTTAATTCTCTATAAATTTAATTTG
>JBBBDQ010030042.1:147500-308154 GCA_037127315.1 Ascarosepion bandense
TTAATGCATATCTTCGTTAAATACACGATTCTTTATTATCATTTTTTCTCCTGCATTAAAGGCTGCGAAAGTCTATTGTAAACTTGTTGTAATCTAAAAAGGTTACTGAATGAGAAGTAAACAAAACGGAGGCAGGAAAATGAAATAGTAATCTTTATAACATCAGCAAATTACAATACTCGCCAGCTACGGAGATAACCTTTGCTTGTGGTGAACTGCAAGACAGCAATATTGGTATTTGGCTGCCTCTCCACTTGAGACAAAATGTGGCACACGGTACTTTTTTAGGTAATTTGAGCCATATAGCGCAGGTAAAATTAGATGTCTACCTTTTCCCTAGGCGAGACTCTACCCTTCGGCTGAACCTCGACTGGGTTACTCTCCGCCTGCAGGCAGAGAGTCCGACAATGTAAGATATGCGTCTGAGTAAAGATAAACGAGATGCGTCAATATCACCTCCACCCTCACAATATTGTCCAACGTGTTTATGAGCATTGGTTCGTACCAATTAATGTTCATAGGTACGTATATAACAAAACTCGATATCAAGTCACTTCGTATACACTGAATATATAATCATTTACAAGTAAATAAAGAACATACACTGTAATTAGCCAAACTAATGATGCATTAAAAATTAAAATTAATTTTCCTGTACTTCTACAGGAATTTAATGTTAAATTATCATTTTAGAATTATTCATGTTTTAATAATGTTTCAAACGTATAAAATAGCATCTGAGAATCTAAATAATATATTCACTTTTAACCCAAAAAATTAGATAAGCCGTAAAAAACAAACAGTTCAATTAATTTAATGTTGAAATAAAGTGGAGAAAGGTTCATACAGAAGAGATAGAATAATTTTGCAACAACAACAATAATAATAATAATCTTGCCACTCAAAACCACTCCCACCCCCAAAAGTAACTAACAAGCGAACATTATGCAGAAAAGCATTGACACTAAGTATTGATTCTGTGTCAAGAGTGCTGAAACGTTTGATCAATTGATATCTTGGTGTATAATATTGAACCCTGCCGAATACAAAAACAGGTAGACTAGAGTAAACAGGCACTGGATAACATGTAAACATATTGGGAAAGAAATCACTTGTAAATAGTATAAACATCATCCTGACCCTATCACAAAAATAGGTAATATTGGGAATTTAATAGTGGGAATTTGCAATCCACACTGATAGAACGATAAAAATTAATCGTGCTGAAATAATTATCAACGATAATGACAATAACATTTACTTAATGATTGATATCGCAGTTCCAAATAATTGTAAAATGTAAGAACTTAAAAATAGAAACAGAGAAAAAATAGAAATTGGCAACTACTACCACCCCAATAGTAGTGATCGCACTCATTAACAAGGGTACATACGCATTCTTTAAGTAAATACACGGGAAATCTTGTCTACAACAAATTAAGAAATAATACTAACCAACACTGCTCATATCCTGCGTAGAATATTATCCGTATAAATTTTATATTCATCTGTAAAAGATTAATTTATTTATTACCTAAAAATTATATTGCCATCATTCTACTGGTAAGCCGTAATAGAACATCTCCTGTTTAATGTTTATACTTTAGGCGTGGTTAAGTGTGTGCATTATCAAAGACATTCAAAATGAAGCAGTCATACTACTACTACTACTAATAATAATAATAATAATAATAATAATAATAATAATAATACATTTTTGTTAGAAAGATTATTAGATAGTATCTATAAAATTATATTACAAAATATGGGACTAATAATTCTCTAAGAAACTAACATTTTTTATTATTTATTTTTAGTCTTTCATATGAATATTATGTATGACAGCAAACTCGTTCAGAAATATCTAAATTGTTAGCTGTATGAAAATGCTTACTAAGTTCAATAAGTAAAATGGATTCGATCAAAAAATGCATTATTGATCTTAGTGTAAATCATTCTTCTTTAAACTTACTAGACAGATAAACAAATGAAGAATTGTGCCAAATAACAGAAACTACATCATTTGAGGACATTCAATAAGGGCAACAACTAAAATGGATAGCACATTTCACTCGAAGAGAAAATAACGACATAATGAAAATGTTGAAGCTCCAGATTATTTCGAACAAAACGTTAGAAAGGAAACCGCCGCCAATACTGGAACAAAGGAAAACAGATGAAAAACTGTTTTTGTTCTTTAAAAACTTGAGAAATCAATTTTTCTAAAATATATATATATATATATATATATATATATATAATTTAATAGAAAAATACATTTAATAGAAAATTTTAAAAACATTTCAGCCGATGGTAGCATTTGCTGCTTGGTCATTGAAGGCTGGGTGTTTCCTTTTATCTTTTCCTTTACTCAGCACTTACGTGTAGACGTATCAGCTAATACTATCGTTAGTATTATCATTACAAATCTTGCACTTGTTCCAAAACTTGTGTGTGTTATTTTCATTGTATTTATTGATTAGCTTTCAGAAACATGTACGGATAATTTAAGATATTAATAAAGATACAAGTGACCAAACAAAAAATAGAAGTAAAGAATAATGTATATTATAATTATTATCTTTCTACTTGTGGAAATCATATTACGAAATAGAACATCACATCTTCTTTAGATTTGGTTAGAACAATACGGCTAAATCGATTTAACATGACGAATAAATCAATTTCTAGTCGAATTTGAAAATGAGTGATGAAAGAAACTCCGTTTGTTCTCGATCCGATAATACTATCCAAGTTTTCTATTTTGTACATTTGTAATAAAATCATATCAGTAGTGAAAATAAAAATAAAGAAATGGCTAATTGCTTCCAAACATAATACTTTCATTATTTTGTAAAAGGATGTTTATTTCAAATATCTTTATATAAATATATTATATACAGCCATGCATTTTTGTGCCCATTCATACTTATAGACATTTCTTATTTAACCGTCTGATTATAAGAATATCTAGACATACAGTTGAATTTTTTGTGCCTGTCTCATTTATTTAGATATTCATTTCCATCTTGAACTAAGCTGCAGTTTGCTCCTTATTCTTCAGTCTACCTTCTCTCTCCTTCTCTCTCTTCTTATCTATCTATCTATCTATCTATCTATCTATCTATATATATATCCCTCTTTGCTGGAAATTTTATCTCTTCCTCAAATAACCCTGTCTCTTCCCGACTTAGATTGTTGTACTTCTATTGTTATTAAATACAATCTGCATGGCTTTTAAGAAGCCACGATGCTAGTCGAATCCACACTGTCTGCTGTAGCTTTTGTATGATACAATGCAATTTCTATCGAACTAATGATGTATTAATATCACAACATACAGAATTAAATAATCTCTGATTCCTATCATTTTCATTAATACAAGCCTGTTTCCTGTCTTATAAGTTAATATATTTCTATTTATATATCATGTCTATGTTTAACATGTCTCTATGATTAACGACATATACATATATCATGAGACACTGATGTAGTCGCATTTCAATTTCAAGCATTTTACGACTATCTTCATTTAACAGGCACGCGTTTTAAATAAAACTTATTTTTCCTTTAAGTTACATGCCTGAAAATGTGCGCCCGGTTTTGGATATTTTTGCACTGTTATTCATGTTTGTTAGCAAGTCATAGATTTTCATTATGTTAATAGTACTGTCCCGGGTTGTTATTAGTCTGTACATATTTGTTTTATTTTTGATATCATTAAGCTTAAACATTTAATTAATTACAACTTCTTGTAATAACCAACGATTTAAATTTTACATCTGCATAATACCAGATTTTATTATACAAGTCAATATTTTACGCAAGGAAATTGGTTGACGCCAGCTAGCTTTCAGGATTTTAAAATAACTGTCATTCATAAATGTACACTTTTGGTTATGATGTGCAACAATCAAAAATATCTTATTGAAGGACTTACAATTTTCTCTATTTATTTTCATTTACTTTAAAGGAAAAAAACATTTTATTGTCTACAATTTTACCCCACAACATGCATCAGCACCTTTTGTTGTCTTGTAAGTTATGTTGGTTGACTGTTTCTGTTGGGGATTCAATCTCTAACCCAATATCAGACCCGATCAATGAGAATATATATATATATATATATATTAGTCATCAACATAAAAGCCTGTTTCGCTGTATCACAGCTCATCAGTGTGACTAGACACATCCTTATTCCATATATTGTTTAGTGCGTACACTGTCAGGTTTTATTGTATTGTGAAGCCATGGAACCACCTCTTAATTGTTGTTGTTCCCAGGTTCATCCTGACCCGAAGTGGTAGCACCTGTTAGGGTCCCAGCTATCGGCAAATAAAAAGTATTACCAACAATACATTTTTGAAGAAAAATTATTACCATAACACATTTTTGAAGGAAAAAATTATTCTCAGCAAAACATTTTTAAATACAAACCTAAGACATTTTCAGTTTTTTTAAATAAAAAAGAATAAAACAAAAAATGTTCATCAAAATATGACTAAACCAACCTTCTTACTATAACCGAATATTTGAAAAAATACCTTAAACCCCCAAATATTTTGGCATTAAAAAACCCACAAGACTCAAACTCAAACTCAAACTCAAACGAAAAAATACTTTTAGAACTCTAAACATTTATTACTTTATATTTAATTTAGTATTGTAGGTATAGATGCCTCGTCAGGTCACGTTTATCTCTTATTTGCGCACTGCTTCCGTATATTGAATTTGAAATGATTTATATATAATGCTACATCAACTCAATTGATTCTAGGGAAGAATTTCGTTTCCGAAGTATCATGTACGCACAGGTTTCCTTCTTTTTGTTTGTCAATCCAACTCTGATATATTCTCTCAAAATTTGGCCATTGCCTGATTTGAAAGCATGATAGCACAGGGGAGGTGTATCACTGACTTTTGTCCAGTAATTTCGTTCTGTATAACCAAGGCTATTAACATATTGTTTAAGATTTATATCTTAAGAACGCAATGTTTCTGCATATTTTACATGAACACGAGATATTTTATTTCTTAATTAATGGAAATCGTAAATAAGGTTAACATCAGTTTATCTGGTGGCAGTGAATGCGGTATTTTAATTAATTTGAAATAGGGAAAAATTCATCGGATGTTTATTGTACTTAGCATTTATAAAAGTGCCAATTATTCTTATGCCATATTTTGTATAACACTTCTTTCATCCTTTAATAGAGCTATCTTGCAGCATGCGTAGCAATAATATTTTACGCCCACGGTTTCTACTCTATTTGTGCACTTGAAAAATCATTTTGAACCAAGTGACATAAATATCCTCACATGTAAGGATTAGTAATCTAATATGATATGCCACTTTCATGGCATGAAGCAAACTGACTCCAAATCAATGATAACACATTAGCATTTGCTAGTGTCTTCCAATTAGTATTATTGTTAAGCTGACTTTGAGCTATTTAATCCACAGCATTGTTCAAAGGCTTTCGAGGAATGAGTAATCACAGGAAGTGAAATAATTATGACGCAGCAATTCACATAAAGAACTACTTTTATTCATTGATTGTTCTCAAAAGCAGGAACGAGGAAAAACTTCAAAGGTTATATCAACTCTCGAGGAATTTATGATGTAAACGTAAGAATTCATCAGTTTCTACACTATCCTATTGAGATCTTTTGACTTTTGTATACTTTCCGACTGGTTATTTTAAGTATAAAGAATAATTTCATAACTCATTATTAATAAATAGTAAATCGTCACCAAAATTAGGTTAGAAGTTATTATAAAAAATATGGTACTTGCAAGAAAGTTAAAATCAAAATTTTAGGGTCGTTTTATGATATTAGAACCAAGAAAATATGGTAATGAGAACTAAGCACAACTGATTAGAGTGCAGTTTACATGGAATTCATCATTAGAATTAAACCGAGAAAGCTAAAGTGTATAATCTAGTGTAACACAAAAGTCAATATCTAATACGCAACGTTTCTGTCAATTTCACTCCAGACTTCATCAATCACTACCGACAAGTTGGGTGTATATCTTCCGGGTCTTCTCCAAACATAGACTCAGCACTCACGTGTAGAAGTATCAGACTTTCCCTTACATCTCTCCCGGATTATTTTTTCAGTTCATCCCAAGCAAGGCAACCGACCCATTAACACGTAGCGGACAATTGAGTGTAAAAAATTATAACAAAAAACATTATTTATAAGCGAGAAAAATAAAATACTGAAATTTAAGAGGACAGAAGATAACGATTGATATTGATGACTGTTTATATATCTGACTGTTATCGGTTTTTCCCACGTTTGTACATCCTAAGCACAACTGGGTTGGCCACGTGTTCACCTGTCGAAATGTTTTTAAAATTATTTTCTGATCATACTCCGAGTTTTTAACATGTGTTTTAATGCTTTTTATTAAAAAATTACTGATTTTTTTTAGATGTTTTGCAAATATTTTTCAAAGGCACATTATGACTGTTATCATAGCATATTTGCAACCCTATTTTCAGATGACTGGTATTAATTTTAAGTGACTTTCAAGATGAGAAGAGATTTCACTAAAATTGGAGAATACAATTATTTTTCTCGGGAAAAGTAACCGAAGTGGAAAATACAGATTCAGAGTGCAAAATTGCTTTTGTTGGGAGAAGTAAGCGAATTTATCAACGCTAGTTATTTAAAATATTTGTCAATGGGTGTTGACGATATATGACCCTAGGTCAAAATATGGCCTGTATTTTCTGTAATGATTATCAGGACAGCTGATAAGAACAGGCAGACAATAACAGAGAATAGGTTTTCTCCTCTTCTCCTGGAATTCGAAATGTTTAATTGATATTACTTGTATATCAAGATAGTAAGTCATATTTAGGAAGGAGAAAATAGAAACCACATACTAAACTTCAACACCCCAGTTTATTTTTTAGTCTTTTTAATAAAATTGGGGTAGAAAACGAAATTAGTTTTGGCCCCATGTTTGGAATGAGAAGGTAGAAAGAAATTGTTTGGAGCATGGGAAATATTCCAAGAAATAGTCAGTTCAAATTCAACCAACTTGAAGTTGAATAAATAACTGCCCTGTGGAGATAATATAACACGAATATCGTGCTACTAAAATATCAGTCAACTGATATCTCTTTTTCATCACTTTTTTGCCTTGCTTTTTAATCTTGTATTTATTCGATATATATAAATATATATAAATCTGCACCTTGTCATTGAGATTTTACATCTAATTTTCATTAGATACCAATCCCTTGCTGGTCTGAGCCAGCCTTATAAAATAAAAAGCAATCCTGGTTTGTCTACTCCGAGATCAACAACACAACGTAGGCAGAATCGACCGAGAGCCAGGAAACTTAGCTAGACTCAGCCAGGTGTCGTGTTATATATTTATCCAATACTCGTTTAATATATAATGCAAAACAGAATCTTTTCGGTTACATTATTGAATCTATTCTATGAATAATATTAACTTACAGCAAAACTTTTCATACCCTAAAATATAATCATTTTTTAATTCAATTCGACATTAAATTAATCCACAAGTGAGAAAATATGCCATTGAATTCGTTTTATTTATTTATGCCTTATTCTTCAGCTCATCATTGTTTGGATATGAGTTATTGTATCCTTCGGTTTCATTCAAGTTTCTATCGTCGTACTTGATAACTCTCTCGGGATTTGAACAAAGCTCTTTATCCTGTTCATAATAAATAAAGCTGGAAAACTCAACTGTGAAAACATTGTGATTACATCTACCAAATTAAGTATGTTGTCTTGAATAATAAAGTATACAATGAACAATTAAAATACCACAATAATTTTTTGTCTAAATTTACAATTAGTTATAATTTTATACACAAGATTAATTATTTGCACTGTTTATATTCGCGTTATTTTTCTCATTTTTCCTTGTTATAACAGCGTTTTACTTGCTGCTCTTTCGCTTTTTCTTAGGTGTATATTGATCTAGGTAACTTACAGAGAATTTAGAACTGAACCATTTATTTAATCTACTGTTCTCCTTCCAATGCCCATGTCTAGTTATATCGTCTATTTTTTAGTACTGCTCGATTAATGTTCGCCCATTTCCACGGAGTCCAAATACACACCTTACGATCATTACGTCACCAAATTGTGATAACAGCAACAACAAAGATGAAAACAGTAGTCTTAATAGAAATAGTATCAATAATGGTAACTCCTCATCTATGAAATTCAACCAAAAGATTCAATCACAAGATTTAATTGTGAATAATATTTAAGTTGATTTGCTTTTGAGGGTATAATTTAATATTATAATTTTCGTTTTTTTTTTCAACTAAAAATTAAGGAATGCTTTGTGTATATTACAAAGTTGGTTTGCCACCCACAGCACACTAAGTTGTAAAGATCATATTATTCTTACCTTCTGACAAATTGCAATATTTACCCAATTATTAATACTTCAGTGTACCAAACATTAAAACAGAAAGACGCGGAATCATTGTGAATCAAACACTGTATGATAATGAACTATTATTTTCTTTTCATATTGGCATCTGTTTTTTATTTTCAAGGAGCGAACATTCAACGTGTACGATTCATTCTGCTTAATATTATATTTGTCTTTTATTTCCTATTAGTTATGTTGTCCACACCGTCATATTTGTTACATAGATAAATATTTGTTAGTGATATAGACTTTGATTATTCTCAAATGTCTTCTGTTCCTTAACGCACAAGCCGAGTATTCACGTGTTCTTGCTGCAATCGATGTAACTATTTGAATTATCTCTCATCTATGCCCGAATAGAACTTCCCTTATTTCATAACTCAATAAATCGCTATATATGCATGATTAGTATGAAAAGAGAAAAAACTAGGAATTCCAAATATTCAGATATTGATCAAGCTTTTTAGCAGTTATTTTCACTCTGTTTGTTATATAAACATATACGTATACATTTCAACAAGGAAATATGTATATTGCATTGAAATATTATGGTATCGAATTTATCGTACTGTGTACTACTGGGTTTGCAATCGAATGTTGCGTAGGAAAGCTTGAGCGTTTTGTTTTGTTCTTTTCACGGGCGGGGGTTAATTCTCTGCTTCAGTTTTAGCATTGTCATCAAAAAATGCCTTTAGCCTTGACATTTACTTCTATTATTTCGAGTCGCTGGTTTTGGTCATCACGCATTGTTACCTTATACTGAAAGATGAGAAAATAGATTACAGGTGAATAGCATCAGTTTATCTTAATCAAAACCACTTCATCTGTCATCACACTGGTTTCACACCGAAGAAACGACAGCCAATTAGGCCAATTAAAATTAATACTTTTTCGAGCCAGCAGACTCGTTAATAGAAAAGAAGCAAAAATATTCTACATTTTGAAATAATTCAGTTCATCTGATTAAGATAAATGCTTAGCATAAATCAGGAACACATCCAGCCAAGAATGAACTTGTGCTTTTAAAAGTGGACCGTTGCAAATTAAATTCTTTTTAGCTAACTAAAAGATGAGCTTCTCGAAATCAGAATTCGATATCATAGAGCCGAGTTCGAATTCTAATTGAATTCGTTGCATTCACTTACGGACAAATATCATTGGGAAAAATATTAATCTGTCGCTTTTCCCTCCTGCTATGGGTTAGATAGCAGGACAGATTGGGTTCTATAGCCTTTGTTGGTAACCAGTCGACTGCAGAAAATAATAGCAACCTACTGCGGGAAAATCTTCTGCCCAGTCAGTCATGTCTCTTTCGAGACATGATCGCCCAAGCGTGTATTGCATATGCCATTTAACGGAAAATACAAATTATATGACTTTGAATTAATATATCCTTGTATAATGGCTGACAGCTCGTATCTGCATATTCCCGTTTAATAGGGTAGATTAAATCCCTGTAGTAGATACCTGCTCAGGCACATTTGAGTTAGTTGAACGTCCACAGAACCGACTTGTAACTATGCAGATCAGACCTTACTTACAGAGAACACATTATCTGCCGTGATCAATAGTCTGAACAATGTCAGTACGCTCAATCCCTTAAAAATTGTACAAAATTGGCTAGCCACGCATAGGAATTGGAATTAAAATATGGAAAAGGCCCCGATATAAAGTGGGGTATAATATAAACAGCCAAGCCTTACAACAGTGGTAAAATATGTAGACTGTGCCAGAAGAAAAGTTGGCTATTATGATTTTCCCAAACAAAAATGAATTATTATATGAAAGAACAGAAATTATGACCAAGTGTAACCATACCAACACATACCTATTATGATCTTACAATCATGGATGAAAATGTTTTACGCCCTTTAAGTAACTTTTCCTAATTTTTAAAATTGCGCGTTCATAAAAGATCCCTCTTACGTGAGTGTTTAAAAAAAAACACTTAAATCAGTTATTGTAAATCGTCTGAAGAGACCAAACAGTAAAAACCTGGGTCGCGTAAGAACTTGTTTACAAATGAAAAATATTAAATATTTAAACGTCCTACAATATAATTGGATTGAACACTTTTTAATACACAGGTGTACTGGTGTAATTTAACTATAACCAAAACCTGAATAAGTTATATATATATATATATATATATATAGTGTCAAGAGCGGCTGCTCTGATCAACAGTTGTATAATATCGGGGTTCTTATAGTACCATGTCGCGCATGGATAGGTGCCCCTGCAAGCGCTTTTGGTGGGCAACCCTGAAGCCACACTTTGTTGCAGCCCTAGCCAGTTTCCCTCTCAGCACAGATCGTGGATAATGACCGCCTCTATCCTCTACTCTAGGTCCCTCCCTATCAACAAAACATAACATGACAAACAAAATTAGAAAATATTCTAAACCAGCCCAAATCAAACAACCAAAATCCCTTAACTTTTCTTTTATTAATATCCGGGACATTCGTACTAACTTTCCTAGCGTAGAAGCTTTCCTCCACGAAAAGTCCCCGGACATCCTAGCACTCTGTGAGACTAACCTCAACTCTTCAATTCCCTCCTCTGACCTCTCCATCCCTGGTTATCTCCCCCTCTTAAGGAAGGATTCCACTGTCCACATGCATGGGCTGGGTGTCTACGTTAGTGAACACCCCTCTATAGCTAGGGTGACTTCACTCGAATCTACTGACCACCAATATGTATGTCTCCGTCTGTCTCTCTTCAGTTCGGTTAGTTATCTTTTGATTCTTTACCGTTCTCCCTCCTCTCCTGACTGCCCCCTTCTAGATAGCATTGCTGACAACATAGATAAGGCTATTTCCTACCACCCATTCGCTCACATATTTGTATTCGGAGATCTTAAACGCTCATAACTCTGAGTGGCTTAAAGACTCTATTAATGATCCAGCAGGCATCCGCGCCATGATCTTTGCTATTTCCCAATCCCTTACGCAAGAGGTGGACTTCCCCACTCGCTTTCCAAGCACTCCCTTTGGATACTCCTCGCTAACAGATATATGTTTTACCTCTGAACCTGACGCCTGTCAAGTCTTGCAGCTTTGTCCTCTCGGCAACTCCGACCATGCTGTTGTATCTCTCAATATTTCTTTCCACACTCACTCCCCCAGGACGTCCTACTGCTATCAAAAAGCTGACTGGCACGCCTTTTGCGTCCCTTGGGGAAAAGTGTTCGATCTCCCAGTTAATGACTGTGCCTCTGAGGTTTCGTCATGGGTGAAATCTGGCATTGATGCCTTCATACCTACCAGGAAGTATTGTCTAAAACCTCCTTCCTCTCCGTGGTTCTCTCCTGCCGATTAGGCCGCCATTGCTCACAGGAACCATTACTTCCGACTATTCCGGAGACAGTCATCTATTCATAATAGGCGCCTATTCACGTCTGCTCGTAATCAGTGCAAGAGAATCCTGAATGGCGCCAAACGGTTGTTTTCTGAGAGAATGCGACAGCGCATAACTGACCGCAAGTTCGGCTCCAAGGACTATTGGCGGTTATGCAAACGGGTCCTGAACAATAGCAAATCCTCAATACCTTCTTTAATCAATGACTTTGAGGTTCTCACATCATCTGCGGACAAAGCTGACTGCTTTGCTCGCAGATGCTCATCCAACTCCACATTTAACTTATCTAAAGTACCCTCACCCGACTTCTTTATTAGAACAGAGGCCAAACTGTACGACGTATATATTACCCCGACAGTAATATCCCTAGTAATTTCAAAACTTGACCGCCATAAGGCGAGCGGTGGTGATGGAATCCCGGTGATAGTCCTTAAGAGGTGTGCCCCTGAATTCTCCACTGTCCTCTCTAAACTGTATAACTACTGCCTTTCTGCTTCCTGTTTTCCTGCATGCTGGAAGTTTTCTTCAGTCGTTCCAGTATTTAAGAACTGTGGTGAACCCTCGGACGCATCCAACTATCGCCCTATCAGTTTTCTATCAATTTTCGAGAAAGTGTTCAAGGCCATAATTAATGCTGAAATAGTTCAACATCTTACTGCCCACAAACTCTATTCTGACAGGCAGTATGGCTTCCGCTTTGACAGGTCCACGGCCGACATGCTAACAACCGTTACGAAGTACATGCCCCAGCCTCTTGATGAGTCAGGCGAGGCTCGTGCTGTTGCTCTGAACATCTCCAAGGCTTTTGACAGGGTTTGACACTCTGGCCTTCTATGCAAGCTACGGGGTTACGGTATTACCGGACGCTTGCTTGATCTAATCCAATCTTTTTAAAACAACCGCAAAATGAAGGACGTTTTGAATGGACATGCCTCTTCATCCTACAGCACAAATGCTGGTGTTCCACAGAGCTCTATCCTGGGCCCAACTCTCTTCCTTATTTTCATCAATGACCTCCCAGATGAGATCAAGTGCTAAGTAGGCATCTACGCAGATGACACCACAATTTACTCCCGCATCAGTAAGAAACCTGTCGTGGCGGACAAACATAATCTCGCTGCTGACCTTGAACGGGATCTACACTCTGTGGTAAATTGGGGCAAGAAGTGGCTTGTCAATTTCAATGCGTCTGAGACCAAGCTGTTGTCTGTCAATCATCACAGGCAACCTCTCCTGCCTTCCATAAGCATAGACCAAGCGATTCTCCCTGAGAGCAATACACTGCGCCTCCTCAGCCTTACCCTCTCTTCTGATCTCAAATGGAACGACAACAGCGAGTCCATAGCTAAATCCACTGCTAAGAAGGTTGGGTCATTGGGTCGGGCCAGGATGTTTTTTCCGCCTGAATCCATCCTGCATATATACAAATCAACCATTCGTCCGTGCATGGAATACTGCTGCCATATATGGTCAGGCGTCCCTGCCGTTCATCTCAGTGTTCTTGACAGGCTCCAAAGGAGAATCAGTAATGTGATAGGTACTGACTTGGCGGCTCGACTACAGCCACTTCTCCACCGACAAAATGTGGCCTCCCTTTGTTCTATAAATACTTACATGGCTTCTGTTCGAACGAATTTAAGTCACTTGTGCCTCCTCAACAGGTGTTTACTCGTGCAACCAGATTGGCAACTGGGTCCCACACATTCACAGTTAGGTTAGCCAAATGCAGACGACAATTCTACTCCTGCAGCTTCCTCTCTCGCACTTCACGCCTGTGGAACCAGCTCCCATATTCTTTTTTCCTGACGGCTACAACCCCCAGGAATTTAAATGCAAGGTCAATGCTCATCTATTAATCACTTCCTTTCTCTCCACCTTTGCAAATGTCATCACACCTGCATTCTCATCTTTCTATTGCTTCCTTTCTAACTGGTTCGTCTTTCTCTTCACTATCTTCTAATTAATCTTTTTACACTTATGTAGCCCCCTGCACATCAGTGGCATTACCGCCTTGCTCGGGGTGATACGATTAAAACAAAATAATGTTAAATATAAGAGACAATAAATGTAATGTTTAATCATGATCCGTTCTAAACATCGTATTTTGGCTTTAATCTCAGGTAAGAATATGGACAAAAATTCTCCAACATTTGGATAATTTTTTAAGTTGGTTCCAAGCACTTTAAATATTTTTCTCCTAATAATGATTTTGACTGAATTAAAGTATTAATAGAGGCCTAAGGCAAACTAGTATATTGATTACAATATCATGGTGGATTTTTTCCATATGATTCTAACCTTAATAAATTTGTATTTGAATCTAAACTTAGTAAATATTTCTTTGATATATTTTATTTGACACCACAGTTTGTTACATAAGTGAACACATATCAAAACGGATATCACTAAAATTGAGAAATATCGATTCGCTATTTTACTCTATCAGAGTTAATGTTATCGGTGCCGAGAATACGCGTAAAATATTGATTTTCTGTGCACACCTCCAATAAAAGTGTTATCGATCACTTATTAAATAAGATATATTCAAGCAAATCTAATTTGCTAAATCCAGTCCATTTTAACGATTTATGCATTTAACACACACTTATATACACGTGAACAGAAACTGCTCACCTATATGTGATCAGCGATGTTCACAAGCATAATCCTTGAATTTTCATTGTGTAAATTTTGATTTTTACTTTGTGTAAACATAGCAATTGCTCGGCTACAAGAATTGAGTGGTTATCTTGGTTTCTAGGAGATCATGTAGTGCAGTAAAGTGACCGGGGCATTTCGATATATATATATATATATATATATATATATATTGAATTTGACGGTGACTAAAGATACGTCGGTTACAATATGATAACAAGAAAAAAACAGCATTTAAAAAGATGTGCGGAATTCAGGTTTACATACAAATACGATTAAATTTATATTTTATTCGACTTTTTTAAATAGGAGAGTAATACACACATTTAAATAGGAGAGTAATACACACATTTTTACTATGATATTCTTCTATTTTTTTCAAATTTTGTCTTCGTCTTTTCTGTTGGTGTGTCAGTACGTCTTAGAAAGATTCTCATAAAGACATTTTTTTTCCTTTTGAAAAAAAGATAGTCTGTGTAAGTACAAACCATTTTATCTCATAAGAAAATATGGCAGGTGTTATATTTCGAGAATGATTCCCCAAAAGATTCAACCTTAAATACATTCACTCAAATTGTTTGTTTAACAACTCAAAAGTCAGTGGCTGTCGCAGAAAAGACTGAATTGCAACACAAAAATAAATTGTAAAACAGCAGCTCCTTCAAATAATAAAACGTCTTTACAGAATAATAACAGACACATGCTACTGACTTCACACACAAACCCGCAACTGCATGTATTTACACATGACAGATATTTGTGGTATAAAATATTTTCTTTTTTCTATGTATAATTTTCATTCTCTCTCGTATAACTTAAGAAAACATAGCAAACATTAACACATATCAAGTTGACGTTTGCAAACGTTTTCGAAGTTAATATATTTTCGCCCATTCTTATAACAGCATAATTCTATATCATATTATATTCGAGTTCACGCTAAGAGTTTTTGAATGTAGCTATTTTTAACGAAATCCTACATTAAATATAACTGTGTGTATGCATTTTTATAGATGCTTTAGCAAAACATAAATTGAACCCCGAGTTATTTTTTTCAATTCTGAGAGTTTTCTTCAGTTATTTCCTTCTTTGCTTTCATTCAGTAAATCAAAAACAAATCCTAAAAAAATATCATAAAATTCAATATTCTGTTCTTTCTCAATTCTCTTTTAATTTTGTATTAACATGAAAATAATGGATTTGAATTTATCAAATAATATTAAGTCAAAATTTATTTTTTATACAAGAAAATAAATTTATGAGGTATGCCAAAAATAATATATAATCAAAGTATACATTATAGAGATTAAGCAAAGACGATGTATTTCATATATATCTTCTACCAAGTGTTGTAAATTGTATATATACGCATGCTTTCAATATTAAGGTTTGCTAGAACAGTCTTAATATTAAATACTTGTGCATCTTGGCTCATGATTAGCACAATAAAAGTGCAGAGAAAAATAGACGTACGAGGTGCAGTAACATTTTTGCATGTCAAGGACAAACTTGCAACAGAAACTCACCTTGAAAATATTGCTGTATCGTGAACATGTAATAAGCAAGAAGCAGATATGGCTCTGGTATAGTTCGTCCCCAAAGGAACAAAGAATCTCAAAGACAAGTCACTTAAATGGTGTGCACGTTCATCAACGTTAAAAAGTAATATTGTACGAGTTGAAGCATCGCGTGAATAAGATATACGATGCAAGCATCGTGTTATGGCTGTGTAACGATTTTCTAAAGATGGTTGTCCATAAAAATGTTCATGATAAATATACTGTGCGTAATCCTGCTGCAAAAAAGGGCAATACCCGCATCCACCGCATTGTTTAGTTTCAATTTTTTATATAGATATCCATCTTAATCATTCAAACAGCCTTCTCAATGAAGTTAATGCACGCTGGTACAAGGTTGGCTGAATTCAGTGGCTTTGATACAAGGGTATATATAAGCATGTGCACTGATGGGACAAATGAAAAAATTCCGATGGTGACTCTACAGATAAGTATGATAGTAATATTCGCATTTGTTTGCGTATAAATAATGGAGTAGTAAATGCCCGTATCCTAATAATTTACTGATTGATTCGTTTTTTAAGGCTTAACAATGTTTTACGGGTTCTTTAAAGCCAGAAAATATTTTTAATTGCATATTTTTATGGTCTTGTTTTACAACATATTACCTTTAGTGGGTTATTTAATGCCGACAAGATTTTTAGGATATGTTTGTTTGAGCAAAATTGATAATCTTTGTCGGAAATCAGTTTGTAAAGCAGTTTTTTCATTGATGTATTTTTGTAAAGAGTGTTTTGTCGAGAGTCAAATGTATTTTTAAGGTATTGCTAGTATTTTCTTTTCAAAAATATATTGCCGATATTTTTAATGCATCCCTTCTCTTCAAAAATATATTGCTGGTAATATTTTTTCCTCAAAAATGTATTGCTGGTGATATTTTTTTTTCAAAAATGCATTGCTGGCATCTTTACTATAAATATATATTTATATACCCTCATGGTGCCCTGACCTCAGTTTAGAGAACAGTTTCTACCACCCAAAGCCAGAACAGACCCGGAAATAGCAGTAAACAAGAGGCGGTTCCACGCTCTCCAAAACCTCCCGACCAGAATAAACTACATCCGTTTTACTGTCGAATGTATTTTATCGTCATACTCCGGACGCTTCTTTTATTTTTCATTATTATGATTTTTTTTAGATAATAATGATTTAGCGATTCAAAACTTATTAATTAATAAATAGTTGCTAGGAGAAAAGGATTAAATTCATATCTTTCCCAAGAGTATTTTCGCATATGTGAATATAACGGGCTCAACTGGAGTTTGAACTAGGCTCTCGAGTTTCTTCTCATGAGCCATTATCGATTACACTACCGGCACATAAAGATTTAATGCACCTGATATTTTCAAGTAGTCACCCATCTGGGTACTGACTAGTTTTCATGTTGCTTAACTTCGGTGATTGTATGAGAACAGCATGATATAGACGTTAGACTGTTTAATTGTTAAATACTTTTTACCATAATCTTAAATTCACTGAAGATTTTTTTTTAAAATATCGTTAGAAATAACTGATCTTTAATTTACATCTGAAATAAAACTAATAATAATTATTTACAATTGATCGGAAATTATATAATAATTTTGAAAATATTGAACATCTACTGGTCTTCTGGCTGCTAATTAAATATTCTTTATACTGGCATTTTATTTGTTTAATCACATTCTCTTATAATAATACTCAATCTTTTACCCTGAACAATAAATATTTCATGCGATCATCATAAGTTTATAATAAATATATGTAAGAAGTCAATAATAGAAATGTTTTGTACATCAAAAGACAAAATATTTCTATAAAAATCATCACTAGGTTAGAAAAACTAAATTTTAAAAACAAATTTCATTTATAAATAAAGTTATAAAAATTTTTAATCGAGATTAAAATAAAATGACTGAAATAAAGTAAATGTTAAATATTATAAACAAGTCAGTTTATACTCATTTATGTAAATTTCGAATAAGTTTTAGAATTATATCAATTTTTCTTTCCATAAAACGTCGTTTCAGCGGATTTTTATTTTAGTAGAATTATTTTCTCTGCACCTTGATCAACATGAACTAATCCAGACTTTCTTTTCCAATATTTTTTCACTTAGAATTTGAATATGCTTTCATATTTTGATGTTTTATCAATTATGTGCTGTTAAGAATTTTTGTAGAGTTTTATATTAATGATTGTATCTGTAGTTATTGAAGCATAATTTTAAAAAGTACCATTACATGATACACTGATCTTTAACTATACCTACACGTGGTTTGCATTACATGAATTAAAAACTGAACAATGTTTAATCCTAAACTCGAGTTAAGAATTGCTCGCGTTATTTTTCTTCGTTTAGCTAGTCTGTTCTCTTTATTGCTTTGCATAATAAGATTTGCCGAGCAGACATTGCCTGGTCAAATACACTGACAAGAATACATGAAATCTAATCAATTGAATCAATCAATTCTCTTCACCGGGGAAGTTAGCATTAGAGTGAAGCAAGTGCATCGAGCCGTTTAAGTATTGTTGCCCGATCTAAGATTGATGTCAAGTCTCCGTTTGTATCTATTTTCTTTACATTTTTATGTCAAGAGAATCAGAGATCAACATCTCGTTGCGTTCGATTGATGCTTGCAGTTCTTGATAAAATTAGTGGTGGCACAAATCCAGGTTTTCCAAAACTCTTTGGCACACCTCAGTATAATTTTTGCTAAACAAATCTTCGAGGGAATTTAAACAAAACTTGTATAGCAAGGAAGTTAATCTCCTTTGATTATGCAAATATCTTCTTGAATGTTCTTTTTTAATTCTGTCAATATAATCTTAAAGAAAGTTAAAAATGAATAAGAATGGGGAGATAAAACTATCATGAAGTTATATGATCGTTATTTCTCGGAAGAATATAATGTCATTTTTCATAATTTTCATCCTTAAATTCTATCGAAAAATTAATAGTAAAAGGTGGTAAAATATTGATAATTCTAAAATATATTTTATTGAAAAAACGCTTGTGTTATTAATTTAAATGGCGTCATTTTAATATTTGATTTCATTTCTTTAAGAGAAATGAAATTCTGTCAAATTTAAATTTAGCAATAAATGTGATATAGTAAAAGAAAAATCTAACAATTTTCTAATTTTAATAAAATAAAAATATATACGAAGAATATTCAAGAAGTTTTGAGAATTTTTAATTTCGGGAACTTTAATAAACTTACGTAAATATCATGCTTATACATTCTTGATATGGTTATATTAAGCTAACATGCCAAATAATTTCCATTTCAGGACGCTACACTACTACCCGTTATACATATTTTGTCACAGATGACTGCTTCTACAATGCAGTTGGGACGTGAAGAAAGATTTAAGACTCGACATGCAATAATGTTTTGTATCAAGCTTGGTAAAAATGTGGCAGAAACCTATCAAATGGTCAAAACTGATAACGGACTAACTTTCATGAGCTGGGCGACTGTTTTTTGCTGGATGTCAAAGTTGTTAGACAATCTTCGTAAATTTCCAGATAACTACCGTCGTGAATTTGTTCTGACGATTACTAAACAATTTAAAGTGGCTGAGGGCACTGTGCATAGAGTCATTCAGAAGGATCTGAACATGCGCAAAGTTTATTTCTAGAGTATTACTTGAAGAGCAAAGACAGAGGCACATCGAGGTCAACAGGGAGAGTGTCGAGTAGATCACTTCGAATCCAAGTGTCCTTAAGTCCCTATTAACCTGCGACGAGTCTACTCTTATGATCCAAAATACTGACTCCCTAAATACAATGTAATATGTCGTGACCAGATTGAAATGTGATTTTATTAAGTGTGGGTTATTTGGCTTTAACGTAGATGGCCTCCAATTTACATGATGACGACATTAAAATAAAATTATATTCCTTCACGTATTTATTGTTTCTAGCATACATAGATTTACTACTTCTCTATAGAGGAAACCAACTAGCATAAACTTGTGTCTTCCTTCTTATAATAGTGAATGACCCCAACGATATAAGTTAGCTGTTATAAAAAAACTTCAACGCACACAAATGATATCTTCTTCCAAATCCATATTCTATAAAGAATTACACAGCATTAAGGAAACACTTGTTATTAATGGATTTCCTAACTCCGTCATTAATCAATATATTAACATGTATCTCAATAAACTTAATAAAAACCTCGCTTAGACTGGAGGTTATTCGTGGTCGAGAAGTCTAAGATGTTACCAGATCAAATGGTAGCTTCCCCTATGTAAATAGGGGTCGTAGGTTCGAATCCTGCCGAATGGCAGACATTTTCGTAATAACAATTTATCGTAAATAATCAGGCCGGTAGATATAAATATATAATATTGTTTAATTAAAAAAACTGAATGTCTACTTAAATACCAGTATCGATAAAAAATAATGTTCAAACAATTCATTTCGTATATATATATATATATATGCACACACACACACTATATATATATAAGCTGGTTTCCTTAAAAATGGCAGACTGCTCTATTTTCAGCCATTAATACCCACTCTCTAATTTTGAATGAAACTTGCATAAACGAGAGATGCACCATGAAATCATGAGGTGCTTATAATGAACTGGACGTTCTCAGATTTCAGTTGTTGGTTCTCGCGTTGTTCATGGTAGTTATATATTACAATGCTGGGATTCTATTATTGTATTTTTAATTGAATAGTTTAATATGATTTGGACTAAAATCTAAACTTATTTATAAATGGAACTTTGTCTGTGTCTGTGTGTGTGTGTCCATTACCTATAGACTCCGAAACGGCTGAACCGATTTTCTTAAGAATTTACACAGTCGTACTATAAGCGTCTGCGAGTGTTCTTAGCTAGGTTTTGTGTTGAGGTACCCCCGATAAATATCGAAAATCGAAAATCGAAAAAATCAGGTTATAGAAGGAGTGGTCGATTTTAATCAAATTTGATACACTCATAGACAAAGACATAAGAAACGATATTCAAAAGTTTCAAGGTTGCAGTTCTTACAATAGTGCAGAAAATCGATAATATATATATATATATATATATATATATATATATATAAGGCAAGATGTTTGTGTGTGTGTGTCTGTTTATCTGTCTGTATGTTCTTTATACTAATCCACAATTTTTATCCGAATCTCACCAAACTTCACACAAATATTCTTTAGACTGAGTCTGAGCTCCATGACCGTAGATTAGTTTTAAAGCTTTCATTACACCCGAGCAACGCCGGGCTATATTGCTAGTTAAACATAATATATTACTACAATGTAATAATATATGTACAACGCAAAACCAAAAGTCAAAATCCCGGAACGGTCAGTTCATAATAAGTACCTGATAATTGCATAGTGCATGAAACTCCGAGTGGTATATGTATTTTTCAACTAATACATATAATAGTAAGTATTATGAAAAATGCCAGAGCAATTCTTTTAAAATTATTTTAATGAAACGGTGACGTAACGCACGGTCGAGATTCAGTTGTTTCGATGCAAAGATACTAAAGCTTTATCAACAAAAGAATCGATTTCGATCATTGGAATTTTGTTGCTTAAAGATTTGTCTCCATTTTACAAGGATAAGTTTCCAATCAATTTTTCAAAATGGTGGAAGAATGAGAGAATCGGTGAAACTTTGGACAGGAGAAAAAAAAATCCACGCGGAATTTTCTTGTTTACTGCTTTAGCACTCACATTCAATCTGCTAGTGATGAATTTCCTATAAAAATCTATAAGGGACACACACACACAATAAAACTGAGGTGGATAACTAGAGAATCCCAAAAATATTTACATTTAAATATATTCGTTTTATGGTCAGCAATTTTGGTGACAAGTCTCTTTCAATTTTTAAAGTTTATATTTATAGTAACTTACAATTCCAATGGAATATCAAAATTCTGATCTCAAAATCTTAACGCTTTTTGACTAAAGTGAATATAATTTTATAGTAACTACACATTTTAAAAATTTACTTCAGAAATGTTACTTGATCATTAAGAAATGTTCCTTTATATTAAAAATTAACTTTACTTGTATTGTTAGTAATCCGTAATCAGCAGGTATCTAGTTTCGAGCGATTCTTTATTATATCAGTCAGTTAAGTGCCATACGTGATATATACTTGGGTGATCATGTCTGGAAAGAGAGATGACTGACTGGGCAGAAGATTATCCATAGGTTGCCATTACTTTCTACTGCAGATTTGTTGCCAGCCAAGGCTATATAACCCAATCTGTCCTGTTATTTAATCCATAACTTGAGGGAAGAGATGGATTAATACCGTTTCTAAGGTTATTTGCGCGTAAATATATGCAAAGAATTCAACTGGAATTCGAAAGCGGCTCCCCGATTTCCCGTTCCGAGCCGATATCCACTGCACCATCATGCATATCAGTCTTTATCATATATGCATGATTAAAACTATTTTTCCAATAAAATATGTAAATGACCATGAGGAAATAGAAAATGAGATGTAAATTATTATTATTTGACTTATACACGTTATTTAATGTTAACAGCTTTTGTTGCACATATTGCAAAAAAATGTTCCAGAAAAATATATCTAATAAAGCTAAAAACTATATCCTTATCATCAGATATATTTTTGTGTAACAGTTAATACACTTCACTTCTATTTCACTATTTCTATTTTTTTTTTTCAAATTTTGTCATAAAAAATAAACAAAAAAGAAATTGTTATTATTACTATTATTGGTTCTAACAAGAACTCCGCATTACTATTTTATAAATTGGGCTAGAAATTCTCTTATTCTTTGGCTAACCATATTTTGACAGTTCTAACAAAGATTCTGCATGGATCTGTTAATTTTGCTGTGTTATGGTTGCAAACGCACCTACAAAATAAATCAGATAATCCTGATTCTAAAATTCATGCTCGTATTTATACATACATTGAACGTCCTTTTTTTTCTTTTTTTTTTTTTTTTGCTTTTGTAATATATATAATCATGTTGGTGTTTTCGTGTTGTAAATCTGTATTTTTATATGTAATGCATTTTTTTTCTTTCTGGAATCATTGATACTCTTCTCATATCTTTTAATCTTTTTGTTTCTACTTTTCTTTTATCAAGCAATATTTTGTTTTTAAATCAAGTATTGATTGCTTATTTTCGGAGTCAATTTCATCACTTAGGCACCACACTGACGCGCGTGAAAACAAATACACACACGCACGCACACACACCTATATATATATATATATATATATATCAACTAATGCATATGTGTACCGATACAATCAAATATATATGTGTGTAAGTGTGCGCAGAGGCATGAAAGAGATTAACAAAAAAAACAATGTAAGCGCGTTATTCTATTGAAGCGCTGATGGTGACAAAGATGTAATGAAAGAAATGGAAAACGGAAAATGTCAAATGAATTTCTGATTCATATCAAGTGATGCTTTTCTCCCGAAAATTGTATAACCTATCAAAAGATGAAATCAGTTTTCTGATCTGTTTTGCGTATCACTTAAGGAGTTTCCTTTCTTCTTGTTATCTATCTTTCCCTCTGAAATGTTATTTTATCGATGACATAAGAATTATTCATTTTTACTTCTGTTTTATGATAGGGATAGGGGTCGATGAAAATCATAATGCCACTATGAAAACTATGGTGGAAAATATTTCAAAGGTGAAATTAACATAAATTTTGACAATATAAAATTACTTCACCGAGGCTGAGAAGCAAACAATCGATGAACGGATTCCATTTTTATTAAACGAAAATCCTTAATGGTAAAAGGTCTTAGCATTCATCAAGTTAGTCCATGAAGGTCATCGTTGATAGCCACATTTGTGAAACCTATGGGATCAAAGCAATTGTACCCCAAGGCTCTCTGTGGCCCTACCCTCATCTCATTCTTAGAAAATATTTGAATCCTTAACACATGCTTCATCTCAAAAATTGTGTATTGCTGACATAACAGGACTGAACCTGCCAAGTTTCCACTTTCCAAATCTGACAAGGTTTGAAATAATTTATACCAAATTGTGGCTGGTTATTTTCGAACATACACACTATTTTCTACAGATAAAACTTTGCAAGCCTTTCGTTATTATATCACAATTTACACAGAAAATATTAAAACGAGCTACATTCCTTAGTTCCACCAATTTAGATTACTGCAGCTAGCACCCGCCATATCATATACACAGTAGAAGCATTACCATTTCTTTCATCTCGGATAACTCCTTCTTAAGAACTGTTGTTTTGTAGAACAGACTAGTGAGTGGATGCTTACCTAATCATTGTAATCTTTTCAAGTTTTTCGGAATCCGTTAAAATTTACCCGAACGCTGTCACACAGATTATTATTTTTTAAACATCGAGACGACTTCTTTACAAACAAGAATACTTATAATTCTGGTTAAATAAAAGATGCTGATGAGGTATACTCTTGGTAATAAACATTCACGCTTATGCTGAGAATTACTTGATATCAAATACGAGGTAAATTATAAAATATGTTCTCCCACACTAAATGGCAATTCATAATTCAAATAAACATAGATTTCTGTGTATTGAGGAATATCTCAAAATGACATAACGTGGAAAATAACTCTCTCTAATATTTTAAGTAACGTACTTTTAATTTGCAGTAAAAAGAAAATGGTTGCCACAAAGCAGCAACGAGACAAAAGTATTGCTGCCAAAATGGGGCAAAATTGTAAGATAAGTAGAAATATGGTATATAGAAGCGACTACTTTGACCATGCAAAGTAGTCGAATCTCTATATTAATAAATAAATACCCAAAGAAATAGAATGCAGAAGTTTCTAATGAAATAATATAAACATGTTACATAACTGTTAATTCGCAACTTATACAACACTGTTCAAAGTTTTCACAAGAGAACAAGGATAAAAATTCAAAATTTTGGGACAACGTTAATGTTTTAAATTTGTAAGATAGCATCCAACGTATTTGATAATGTCATGGTGAGATGTACCACGGAAAATATTTCGTCACAGCAGTTATGAATATCGATGTAAACGTCATTTCCTGGGATGTTATAAGCTCTAATGAAACGCATTTCATCGACAGAATCTCGAAAACTGACTATGTCATTAAAACATTGAAAATAAACAGGTTGGCTTCACACAAACGCTTGGGAAAAGGAACTATATAAGATAATGATCTAACACATTATGTTAAGACAACAGAGATTTTGAGGTCAGGATGCTTGATTTGCACTGGATTTAAATCAAAATATTTATTGTCGGATTTCAACCAAACAAACGCTCTTCCCCCAAATATAACGAATATTTAAAAATATTAAAGAGTGCATTTGGCGCTGTGGAAAATGTTACAATGATTAAAAATTTTGTTAGGACAAGAAGACAAATAGTATTAAAAATAAAGACGTCTAAAGTAGTTTTTGATTCAAAATAATTTATTTTGCAGCCATGTACTTGAATCTGAACGATTACATACTCCCACTTTTTATTACAGATTTTCTATGCTAAAAATTTGGAAAATATATCTAATAATATCTGTTTTGGATGTATAATGTTCCACTAAAAATAAAAATCTGATATGTTTCGTTATAAGAAGAACATTTGATTAAAAAATGTAATTTGCTTATAGGTAAAGTAAAAAATACAAACAACTTCCAACTGTCAATGGAAAACGAACGAATTATAGCAACATGGTATACAAGAGATCAAAGTTCTGGCGAAATGAAACCGTACAAAGATCGGTTATCATCCAAAGCGTACATGTGTGTCTGATGAGACTGAAAGTTTGTCTTCTACTCACTACCCCATCTGAAGAATCAAAGTATTATGAGAAAAGTTATGTTCTGTCAGGATAATACTATGTCTGTTTCTTTGACGCCTAGAAAAATATTGCCACGGTTTCGTTTGGAAACATTCATTCATATATTATGTTTGCAAGATACAGCCTTATAAAATTAACATTTATTCTCGTCTTTGTCTAATTCTCTTAATAAAAAACATTTCAATTTATGACTGTAAAAAGAGTATGGTGTATTTCTTTGATGAGAAAGAAAATAAATTCTGAGCGTTGAATTATGAAATTGCCTGCATGTTGCAAAACTATGGTAGATGGTTGTAGAATAAAATGTAAGTGGGCTTTTCAGTGAAGTTGATATTGAAAGAATATTTTTACTTAATAAAGTTAAAGATCAGTTCGATCATCCATATATAGACGTGAAGACCTGTGATAGATTTCAAACCATTTCAGCTGTTTGGGCTTCACAAGTTAACTTTAGATAATTTCTTTACCTTTACATCGGTGTGTGCTAATTTATCATTTATTAGACTTGCACAGAGGATTGGTTAACTATTTAAAACTGATAGATAACTATGGTTTTTGATTATTTATTAGATAAAAACTTTTCACTACCTTTAATAATTCAATAATCTGCGAAAACAAAATTGTCGGTAAATACACTTGAAGTTATTTGTCTAAAATTTAATTAATAGTACAATGATAAGCATGTGAAAGTACAGTTATTATTTTTTTAAATTGTCCCTCTGGCTACGCTTTTAAGACAGGCGTTATCATTTAGACTTCTAAATAGTTTGGTGAGATATTAAGTAAAGATTTCCAATTTGTAACTTATGCGTGATTTATTTTATTTTCACTTTTTCTTATTTTTAGACTTTATTTCGACTCTCACACATTTTAGCACGCCTACCATGATATTAGACATCGGAGCAACACTTGCCAAGTATTTAAATGGAATACAATGAGAACATATTACATATGGCTAATCTGTAGAAAACGATTCCCATTCAAATAATATTTTATCATGCCCGTTGAAATATGTCAATAATATGGAGATTCGAATAAATGGATATCAATTCTTCTTCCAGTTTAGGCTGAAAAAGAATATTAAACTTTACAGATAGTTTTTCTAACAAATGTACAGATAAATACTTATGTTAAATCTATCAGTTTTCATTTTTGATAATGAACATCTATTGAAAATTTTCACTGATTGTAAACTAACAAACGAAAATTTTTCACATTTCCACTTTACTAAAAGATATTGTTTGAAATAGCTTTTCATACCTCCTCATCTAGATATAACTTATAAAAAATGTTTACTTTTCCTCTCTGAATTTCTGAGATAATAAATTATTATTACTATACACGTACTTATTTATGACATCTCTTTGATAATCACAACTTTGTGACCGTCGTACAGAACGAAAAATACCATAGTCGAAACACGATGACTCTATTATATACCAGCTAGTAACGTAATTAATTAAATGGTAAACTTGCGAAACTTAGATATGATTGCCCCTCAATACTTTTATCAAATGTCAGATTTCCAACTGTGCATTCAATCTCAAGTTTTACAAAAAGTGTTGAGAATTTTTTATAATAACGTGGACCATATTTATTCTTTATTTTTATCTATCAATGTTTAATATAAGTCCTTTCTTACTACTTTTGTTATAGGCATAATCAATGTATAAAACATACATACATACATACATAGATAATAAACAGTGATAGATAGATAGATAGATAGATAGATAGATAGATAGATAGATAGATAGATAGATAGATTATTTCAAAAATATTCGTACCATTTTCCAGTCAATATATGAAAATAACTGTAGTTATGTCAAAAGCCATTGCTTTGTTTCTTTGGTGACTGACTTTCACTATTCCCAAGCAATGTAGCAAATCCACTTTTTCCTTCATTTTATTGTAGAAGAAGAAATAGAAAAAAAAAACTTTTGATCAAAAAACCCGTTCACTTACATATTGGTTCATAAGACACTATATTTTACGAGAGTGTCAATAGATCTATGGTTACCTGGCAGAGTTGAGTGACACACCGTTTCTTTGTATTGAGCCACAACTCTGGTAAAAATGTCAAATGTCTCATCTATACAATTCTTATTTATGTTAACCAAATCTTTTTTAAGCCAGAGAACATATACAACATTGAATGAGTGACTGGTTCGGAAAAAAGTTATATCCTTTTTCTTCCTGCCTGTGTCTTTGAGAACGCTTTTCTGCCGATTATAAATATTACTGCAGTCATGTTGTTGCACAGCGAACATCTCGAGAGAAGATATGCTATATCCTTAACGTACCAACGGCTTCACGAATTTGATTAGAAATGTCAGAGATATGTGTTGTATTGTCTTCTTGTGAAATGAATTGTCTTGAAAGACAAGCCGTTAAAATAATTTGAGGCGGATTAATTTTACATTAGAATAAGTCATTTCAAATTTCATGTTTCTTGAACTTGAATGAAGGCTTAAAGGATTTTATCTGGCAAGTAAAAACATTTATACGGTTTCATTATTAGAATACTGTTTCGCAAGGAGAAATACAAAGATAAAAAGTAACCAGTAATTAGACAACATTAAAACTATTTCTGGTAAAATTTATTCAAGAAGATTAACATTATAAAATCATTTCAAGATGAAATAAATGGATAGAACAAAACTAATAAAATTATAATTTAACTACATTTTCTATCTTTTAAATGAAAATAAAAAAATATATTTATTGCCGTTTTTTGTTAACTGTTCATCTCACAGAAAATAAATTAATATTTTACAAAATTTGAATTTCTAAAAGCAGCAAACAACAAACATTGCATTTTGATATTTTTATAACCATACTGACTAGGATTGAATACGCTATTTTAGTCAGATTTTAAATTAACGCAATTTTGAATGCCTTTCATTAAAGATTTGACAGTCTTTTGCAAGAAATTACTGTCCCTAATTAAGAGAGCTTGGTTTTGCTTTTAATTTCTATTTGTTGTAGCGATTCGCCTCGCCATGATATTTTTTGTTGTTGAAGCACTGTAATTCATATCGCAAATAGAACTATAAAATTAGTTTTAAGGAGAAATTATGACAAATTTTCAACAACTATTTTACACTATAAAATCATTATCAAAAGATAACGGAAAGTAACATAGAAAGTTATTATTCTACTACAAAGTTTCTAACATTGAAATTAAGAATTATATGTTTACTATCTTTTGAATTTGTAGCTTTTTGTAATACTGGAACACATTGAGTTTTTATAACAATAAGTGGTGGTTTTCAAAGATGCAGCAAGTCTCTACAATATTATAGGAAACATTTTTATTAAATGCCGATTTTGATCATACTGTTATATGAATGTTTTCCATTCTTCTTCAGCTTTCTAATTCTTTCAATAATTTCTTTCTTCAGGACTGTTCCAATAGTTACAACAATGTCAGGAATAACTTTCATGTTCAACAGGTTTTAATTTCTAAAGAAATATAGAGATCAGGTCTGCACAAAATACGGCCTACGAACTACATGAGATCCGCGAAACTACACATCGCGAGATTTTTTTCTCAATTGCCAATTTTTGTGGTCATCAGAATAAATTCAGTGACTGATCACGTACGAAAATGTCATTGTTTATATTCCTGTAATAAAGTAGTGTTTATATTATTCGGACTATTGTCCTCGTCTTTGTTGCCATTTGTACGACGTTTTATCCGATCTTCATGTGTCAGCAATTTCGAACCGAACCCTTTATTACAGTCACTGGGGTATATCATTCTTATTTCTTTGTTAGAGCCTCTTCTGGTAATCATGAGTTATCTCCTTCTAACCCTATAAGTTACTTGGTCACAACTGCCGTAGCCTGGTATTGAACTCACAACTCTTTGGGTCAAGTCACAGGAATTAACCAACGTTTGTATCCAATGATCCATGTGTTCTTAAGGACAAAAACAACTGAATTTTTGGGACCAGTAATCCTTATAAACCAGTAACCCTTATTAATCAGCAAAATTTATAAACCATTAACCCTCTTTTTACCAGAGTTCATATTGCAATTTTTTATCTTAATGGTTTTCTCTAGTATTATTTTATGTTAATGGTGATTGTAATAAAAGGCTCACGTCGAAATTCTTAGTACCTGAAGAAGGCCGGAACGTACAACGGCCTAAACGTCGTACAAATGGCAACAAAGATGTGGACAATAGTCCGAATAATGAAAATGCGAAAATGTCAGTTTTGAGGGAGCATGACTTTATTCGCCTGCTAATTAAATTGTCTTTTTATTTAATTAATCCTTAACTCCGTAGATAAAAGAAAAAAATTCTCTCGCCATTGCTCTTTCTACATATATTTCTATGGCAGGCATATTGAAAATCCTATTCATTGGTTTCATTCAAACTAAAATCGAATCAATTTCAAGTTTAATATACAATAGCGATGGGATTGTTTGACTTTGTGATTGATTTGTTTTTATGAATTATCAGGTTATTTACAGCCAGGGTGTAAGTACATTTTTGGTTTTTAGATAATAAAGATGGAAAGTTTTACCAATTAACTCGTAGCTGAGGGAGACGGGTTGGATCTGTATCTTCCCCAAATGTATTTGTTCTTAACTGAATGTAAGGAAACCAACTGAAATTGGAACTAGACCCTCTGATATCCAATTCCGAGTTGTTATCCATTTCATCAACGGCACATCCAAGGTTACAAAACCTGGTCTTCTCAAGCGATTACTTATCCAGGTACTGAAAATGCTTAACTTTACTTAACGTCAGGGATCCTACGGGAACCTTTTTTTTTCAACGTGATATAGCCGTAAGATTATGTAACGATGTAAACAAGAAGTACATTAAATGTGGAATCTCCTGACTACAATGAATAAGTTAAGACGTTTAACTGACCTGAAATATACTATTAATCATACTCACTCTGTTGGTTTCAGTTTAGCCATGGTCATCGCCTTTATGTATAAGCGAGAACTATTTCAATATATTCCCTTGACCGACAGAAATATGATTGACCGTGGATGATGGCGGCGGAATGTAACGATAAACACTTGAAAAGCAATAGCCGACAAAGATAAGATTCACATCAAAGCAGAAAACGCAGACAATAGCCGACAAAGATATAAATTACATCTAAGGTAGAAAACAAAAGCTGACAACACAGACTTAAAAGCCAATAGCCGACAAAAATATGACTGACGCCAATTAAGCAAAAAATCAATGAATTTGAGGTTCTCACGTCATCTACAGACAAAGCTGAGTGCTTTGCTCGCAGATTCTCATCCAACTCCACATTTGACTCATCTGGAGTACCCTCACCCGACCTCTCTATTAGAACTGAAGCGAAACTGTACGACGTGTATATTACCCTGACAGTCGTATCCCGAGTAATTTCAAAACTTAGGCGAGCGGTGGCGATGGAATCCCGGTGATAGACCTTAAGAGGTGGCTCCTGAACTCTCCACTGTCCTCTCTAAACTGTATAACTACTGCCTTTCTGCTCCCTGTTTTCCTGCATGCTGGAAGTTTTCTTCAGTCGATCCTGTATTTAAGAACTGTGGTGAACCCTCGGACCCATCCAACTATCGCCCTATCAGTCTTCTACCATTTTCGGGAAATTGGGGCAAGAAGTGGCTTGTCAATTTCAATGCGTCTGAGACCAAGCTGTTGTCTGTCAATCATCACAGGCAACCTCTCCTGCCTTCCATAAGCATAGACCAAGCGATTCTCCCTGAGAGCAATACACTGCGCCTCCTCAGCCTTACCCTCTCTTCTGATCTCAAATGGAACCACTACATCGAGTCCATAGCTAAATCCACTGCTAAGAAAGTTGGGTCACTGTGTTAGGCCAGAATGTTTTCCCCGCCTGAAAACATCCTGCATATATACAAATCAACCATTTGTCCGTGCATGGAATACTGCTGCCATATATGGTCAGGCGCCCCTGCCGACTTGGCGGCTCGACTACAGCCACTTCCCCACCGACGAAATGTGGCCTTTCTTTGTCTGTTTTATAAATACTTTCATGGCTTCTGCTCGAACAAACTTAAGTCACTGGTGCCTCCTCAATAGGTGTTTACTCGTTCAACCAAATTGGCAACTGGGTCCCACCCATTCACAGTTAGTTAAACCAAATTCAGACGACAACTCTACTCCTGCAGCTTCTTCTTTCGCGCTTCCCGCCTGTGGAACTCACTCCCATATTCTTGCTTTCCTGACGGCTACAAGCTCCAGGAATTTAAATGCAATGTCAATACTCATCTATTAACCACTTGACTCTAGTTCTTTTCCCATCCCGTATATCCTTTCCTTTCTCTTCACCTTTGCAACTGTCATCACACCTGTATTCCCATCCTTCTATTGCTCCTTTCTAACTGGTTCGTATTCCTCTTCACTCTCTTCTAATTAATCTTTTTACACTTATGTAGCCCCCTGCACATCAGTGGCATTACCGCCTTGCTCGGGGTGATACGATTAAAAAAAAACGAAAAAGCAATGATGCGTAGGAATGTGAGACTATATAAGTTGGGGCTTCTGGCCGAAAAAGGAGAAGAATTCAGAACAGGGAGAGAGAGAGAGAGAGAGAGAGAGAGAGAGAGAGAGAGAGAGAGAGAACAGAGAACTACCACTGGTTAATGTTTCCCCGACATCTTCCTCGTGTGCGTGATTCTCTCTGGCTACCCTCCTCCTCCACAACCGTCACCGACGAAGAATAACATTATCATTCTATATTTTTATATATACGTGTTCCTCGTTGTCTGTCAAAGACGATTGCTGTTTTTCAGCAGTAGCGTAATATAACAGTATGTCATTAATATTTGCTTGTCTTATTTTAGGAGGCAGTTTTGACGCATGTTTTTAATTGCAGTCACCAGTTATATTGATTGTTTCTTTAACTGGGACGTTGGTGAAAAGATTTTCAGTTTCATGGAAAATTTGGGTACAACATACTACTTCTAGTGAAAGGAAAGTTGGGTCAATGTGTCGGGCCAAAAAATATTGTAAATTTACAAATCTACTGTCTGTCCGTAGATTGAATACTGTTGCCATAGCTTTTCGGGTGCTCCTGCTATTCATTTTGATGTTCTTAACAAAATTGATTCTAAGTTAGCTTCTCATCGTCAGTCACTTTCTCGTGACGTGGGTTCTCGCTGTCTTTTCTGCAAATATTTACATGGCAATTGCTTTGACGAGCTTTCTCCCCTGGTGCCCCGACTGAATGAATTTAAGCGTGCTACTAGATTAGCATTCAGGTCCCACCCGCTTACTTTTGAAAAAGCTAAATGCAAACGCCACTTCTACTTTAACGTTTTCTTTTCTCCCACTTCCCGCCTGTTGAATTCCCTCCCGTTTAATTGTTTCATTGATAACTACAATCTTCAAAAATTTGAATGCAACGTCAATCGATATCTTTCATCTTCTTGAATCCCATTGTTTTAATAATATCACTCAGAAGACGAAATGTTTCGGCTAAGATAAGTTTTTTTCTCTTGTCATATTGTCCTTTTACAGATGTACTCTATGTAAAAAGTTTTAATACACCCCCATACACAAACATGTGTATGTCTGTCTGTTTGTATGTATGCATGTATGTATCCAACGCAAAAGGTTCTCCTTAATCAAACTGGTCAACATCTCCAACAAACCTAATGCTGCTTACCTAATGCTTTACCTTGTTTTATATTTTGTTTCAATTCTGCATGTTTTATTATTTTGAGTGGGTGTATTTACATGATAAACAATTTATATTGTGTTATTTAAATGATGCAAATGAATATTGATTCATTTCCTCTGTTTTTTATTTCATTGTTAAAATATTCAAGCAAATAACTTATTTTTTCAACTGCTTCGAGTCCTCTCTTTGCAATCGAATTATTTCAGCAGGATCCTCATTTTATATGTTATTTTAGTTGTGGGTGGTTTAGCAAAAAAGTCTTGATATTATTCCCATATTTTTTATTTTTATTCATTTTCACCATCAGCCAACTAGAAGGGCCTAACGCACAATGTGAAATATTTTATTCTTTGTTTGCAACTAATTCTGTTCCTTTGGCTTGGATATGAAGATCCGTTCAAATTTCTTGTCTTCATTTGTTTGTTTTGCGGTGCATGTGTTTTTGCGCTAGTTTGTTTTCATGATTTTCTACTTTAATGCAGTTTTCTATGTTTGTAAAGCTGAAGGTGATTTGCAGTTTCTAGTAAATCGATGTTCCTTGTTAATCACGCCTGAGTCAGTTCTGTATAGCTACATGTTTTGTCTCTTTCTTCACAGGGAAACATTTTCGCGTTTGTATGCTTATTATGCACACGTATGTAACATGTATACTTGTTCACACACGGGCACATATTCTATTTTCTCAGAAACAAGGTCAGTATAAAACTTGTAGTGAGATTTTAAAACTGCAAAATCTTCTAGATGTTAAGAAATGTGGATAGCAATTCGATTTGGCTTGAATAAAAAATTATTACGACACTCGTTTAATAATCACTTGAAAGAATTTTCGATTTCGCTTGGGCAGTCTAAACTTTAATAATTAAGAAATATTTTTAAAGTGACAGAATATTTTTAATAATAACAAAATATATTCAGCAAAAAATATTGTTAATAATAAGAATATTATTAATAATAAGAAATTATATGCAAATAAGTAATAAATAGAGTCGAAGATGAAGACAAAAAATGTGAATAAAAATAAGACATGAATCCATTTATTTTTTATTTTAATGTAATAAAGATTCGATTGTATAGAAATCCGATATCTTTACGCTTTTTCCTAGTAAAATTGAAACTGCTCTAAAATCGATATTTTTAACAAAAATATTGGGAATGTTTCTGACTAATTATTGTACAAGTAAGCGCCAGCGTTTCTCATGTGCATTCTTGCATTTTCCTAAATAGATAGGGAAAAAATTAGCTTTCTAAGTTTATATGCTAGCGCGTGCAACTGCCCAATATATATATATATATATATATATATATGTGTGTGTGTGTGTGTGTGTGTGTGTGTGTGTGTGTGTGTTTCTAGTGTAATTAAAAACTTTACATCTGAGAAATATATTCTGTTTACGAATAAATAGGTCAAAAAGTAATTTTTGTTCGTTAAAATAATTTTAAATTTTGTTGGTTTTACCATGAAAATTCCCAGAATGATGTTTTGGAAGAGACAAAATTGCAGAAGCATCTGAATTTTTTAACGAAAGATTCAGGACTAATAAGTTCAGAAATACATTATGAGCAGCATTTGAAAAAAGCAAAGATGAAGCGAGATTTCACAAATCGATAATTTAACTCAAAAGAAACTGAAATTTGATTAACTACCTAATGATTTCTGAACAGGTCATAACCAGAAAGGTACTGGGAAGAGCTAAAAACTATATTACTCGATAATATGGCGAATGGCTAAAGATCCATGCTTACAGATGTCGATGACCATTCGAATATATTTAGATTATCCATTTAAAATGATATGCAAAGAATAAAAAAATAAAAGTTCGTGTTGATGAATATAAATGAAAGTTTGAAACAAAATATATGAAGTAGCAGTTATGACATACTGAAGTTCCCAGCTATCATTAAATCAGGTTTTCTCATTTTAATTTAATGATATTCTATCAAAAAATATAAACTTACCTTCTTCACATCAGTTTTTACTACAAATTAAATACTAGATATTTTTTTCAATCAATACTAATGATTTATACACGCTTGATGTCTGACTTCTCCTTTTGATTCTTTTTGAGACACTAAATTAAAGGCTTCTTTTAGAATCTTTTAAAATATGGATAGTAAATAGTGATGTCAATACAGATTCAGGTGTCTGGTATGTGAATGGTAGTGTGCATCGCATACTTGTTTATTTAATCTTATTCTGATATTACTAATCAATTACTGCTTAAAATATATTGGATTATATAAAATCTCATTGAATATTATCATTAATAATTAAATAATTTTAAAGATAATATTTCACCTAATGCATTATACAAAAATATGTACAAACCTAAATATGTAGTGTTTCAATGCAATGGACTTCAGTAATACAATGTTATCGATTGTGTCCGTTATTTGGAACGTTAATTCATAGAAATTGAAACTAACCAATCATAGGGATAACTTTCTGAATTAAAATTTATATCAATCAATATTTTGCGTTTAAAATATTACTTCTGTATATTTATCATGTAGTAATGGAGTTGTTATATGATCGACAAGAAAAAGTTAATGAATATTTTATGATAACACAGAAGAAAACATTGTCGAAAAACTAGCTCTTGATAATTTAATATTTTCTCTGTGTCATAAAATATGAATGCGTTTTCTAATGCTAGAAAATGGATTACTTTATAGCAAAGAAGCGAAATATGATATTTCTTTGAAAGTCAAAACATTTATGTAGGATAAAGCAAATATGATCTTGTGAGAGTTTCTTCTTTATTTTACTTATAATACATTTCCCCGTTAATATATTTATCAGATATATCTCTGTTTATGTAGTTTAACATTTTGTCATATTGAACAATATTAAGTCCAATAACATGGGGCTTGACATTAGCGATCGTTTATCCTTTTATATCAGATATACAAAATTTGAATTTTGACTTTGTGATACACAATTGAATAAGTGTACATTAAGCATCAAGTAAATGAGAGCTATTTTATTCTCTCTAAGCACTGCAGAATTTGTTAACATTTCAAATACTTTATTTTACATTTTATTGGTTAAAGGCTGCACTAATATTATGTACAATATCATTAATTCACATAATAACCAGATTATAAGGAATTTCTAGGAAACCAATATTAAATCCGGTTTGTGTCCTCCTGCAATTGTAGATCCAAGAAAAATTGTCTTGTTTAAGTTAAATTTAAATCTACCAAGCTAAGAAAAGAAATTGTAATGTCTACATTAGAATTTCGGCGGGGTTTTGGAAACAAAGATATTATTTTCATAGGTACTTTTTTATTAACTCAAAATTAAAATTTCAATAACACTTTCCCGAAGATATTGGAAATTCAGCACGTACTTCCATTAGTCTTAGTAGTAGATGTAATCTGTTCTTAGTACAAAAATTAGGATATTGTAATTTGATAATCAAATTGTACTTTTCAACCAAAGAAATGAAATGGCTATCAAGTGTCAACATAAATGTAGGTTTCACTTTCCTTAATATGGACCTAACTATATCTTTTAATCTCTTTTTGTATTCCGTTCTTTTTCATTAAACTGTGAATTTAAATCTAGATATTCTTTGTTTATAATTGCCATCATGTTTACCTTCCATCCCATTTAATTTTTTTATTAAAATTTTAAACTAGAGTTAATTGATATTGGTTAAAATTTAAGTTTATACACATGATCCTTTTTAACATTATACTTACCGTTTAACCTTGAACTCTCGTGCCAGATGTTTGACCTACTTCCTTGCACCTTCTATCAACTACATATTATATCTATCACTCCCATCCCCTCCACTATTTTTTGCTTCTTTTCTTTTTTCTAAACTATCTTTTACTTCCAGTCACACAAGAATTCTTTGATAATATCTCTTACTTTGAGATCAGGAAAGAGCATTTTAAAGACCTGTATGAATGGCTTTTCTCCCAATGTAAAATAGTGAATTTATATGTGATACATGCATGCATACATACATACATACATACATATGTATATATATATATATATATATATATATATATATATATATATATATATACAACGCTATTTATTATAATAGAGAAGATTAGTCCTCCTATATGACACTGAATGCTGAACAATATCGTCACAAGAAACAGGCTAGAGGCAACAAAAATGTCGTTCTTCAAGAGGATGTTTAGAATAACATGGAAAAAGCTTTAAGCAAAAGCAAGTTTTAATCAAAACGTGAACGAAAAAGACACATGTGGTTAAGGTCAAAAGAGACAATCTTGGTTCATAATGAAAAATGTTGGCTTAGAGAATTTGATACCCGCAGTACATATTGAAAAGAAGAAGGTAGAGAAAACCAGCCTTTAAAATAGTAGGCAACCATTTTAATAGATACCAGAATATGGAATGGAACAATAAGGGGAATACTACTTAGAGCTATCCAGGATAAAAATTTTGGGAGAGGTTTACACTAATTTAGCTATTAGCACAGAAATTCTATTTGACTTTTCATTGATATGAACGACCACCATATGCACAAAACTAAAATGCAATGAAAATTACAAAGTGAAAAGAAGGTTTTGTGACGACTACAGCTGTGTCCCTAAATGAACCAATAAAAGGCAGAGGAATTCAGAAGTCAATCAAATGAGTACCAGTATATGCCCAGATGAATTAATTCAATCTATTAAAATTTCATATTTTTACTTTGTCCCATAATATTATATTTCAGCCAAATCTTTGACTGTATGTCCTTGGTTCTAACACCAACTTCTTGGTGATAGGCATAGTATGTCGGAAGTGGTGTTCGGCAACATTTATTCTTCTTTACCTACCGAGTTCGTTGAGTCGCTGCGCTCGTTTCCACACCCATCTAGTGGATAATATAATAGAGTTGGACTGTCATCGCCCCATACAAAATATCTAAATTGATATCTTTTCGCCGAGAAATAGGTACTAAACAATAAAATGCATATAGTTTCAATTGATTCATTTTATTGCCCTAAGTATGAAAATTTTACCGAATATTTTTCAGTGAAGGTGAGAGAGGAAATTAGTGAAATCTTATACTCTTAGTAATTGTTAGTAGCCCTCGAGTTCACTAGGCTACAAACATTCTCCTTTACATAATATAGAGGGAAAAACTCCTCATATAATAAAATATCTCATTTTCTTCTAATTGTTAGTTCGTTACTTATGTCCAACAATTCTCAGTCGAAGGGCAATGATTTCAGTCCTGCTACATCTACTTTGATAAACGAAATTGCTTTTATTTTATTTTCTTATCTTTCCTTTTTTATGATGACCGAACCGGGACTTACAATTTTACCGTAATATCATTATCAAGTGCACTCGTCCGTTGATCCTATCAAATCAGGGAAGCCTGTTTTCGTTTGTTTCTAGTGATAATTGTTTTCAAATGTCTACAATTTAGTTTATTTTTCGGCTGTTGAGGATTTTCAAATTTTAATGAAGCTTTTGAACACGAGCGCAACAGATATTTATATATTGTATTTCAGAAACACATATTCTCTTGAACAGTCTGTGCGACTCAAAACACCTGGAATTTTTATAGCCTGTTCACGATAAGCTACTTTTAACAGGTCAGACTTATTACCTCAACGAGACGCTTGGTTCATTGATATTAAATTGTAAAACCTCATATATACTTTAAATAATGTAGAACAATTTACAATATTCACTCTTCACTACAAAAATGCAGATTGTAAAATAGTTAACTATAAATTGTGTGTAATTCGTTAACAGAAACATAGACAAAAAATCTGTGATCTATGTGTAAAACTAATAGAGCAGTAAAAACAGACACTTTTGAAAGAAAATATAATGAATTAGTGAGAAGACAAAAACATCCTGAAATTCTAGCTGAAGTTCATTAATGACGTTTAGCATGTGAATAATATTTGTAAATCAGAAACCAAAATTGAAATTGTATTTGAATAAATCATGCTATCGTTGTGTTTAAAAGAGATTTCTTAAATTTATTTAGCGTTTTAAAGTTAAAAAATAATGACTTAAAAAAACGTTATGAAGCATTTTTATTATTTAGAAAAGTTATTTCTTTGGCTCACAAAGAAAAATTCATTAGTCTTTGTTTGAAAACACGGTATTATGCTTTTTATGATTAATGAAAGTTCCGAAGCAAAGCAAAAGGTTTGAAAGAAAAGTATATAAAAAAAGAAATTATGAGAATTTATTTTTGCTGATTTCAAATATATTTTACTTTTATGTTAAATTATTTTGCTCAGATGTTTTGACTATTAATATTGATTAAGGATGCCTTCAGTCTTCATCTACTTCGAGATTTTTTCTATTTTCACAATCTCATTCATTGCCAAATGCCATTTTCGTATCTATACACATGCATTCGCATATCATCATACATACCTAGAAACTCAAGAACGCACATTCACGCCCAAAATCACAAGTAAGCACGCGCACCGCACTCACATAATCACACAGACCCACACGGGCACACACACAAATATGTATGCGTGTATCGTAAAATTCTTTATTTCTTTAGATAATTAGAATAATTTTAAAATCCTGAATAACTTATTCGTAGAGACTGTGTTTTTTATGTGTTTTTATAATTATTTTGCCCCAAGCAAGGCAAGACTGCCACTGAAGTGCAAGGAGAGAGAAAAAGCACGGTACAGGGATGTTGAAGATAAGTGATGGATGGGAATCAATGAGATAAAAGATGGCAACTGACGTTGTGTTTATACTTTTGGAGTTGTAGCTATCGGAGAAGAAACCAAATGGTAGAAAGATACACAAACAGAAAGTGCGAGAAAAGAAATTGTTAGAGTAGAAGACACCGTTACATTTAATTATATCGATGGTAAAAAGTGGGACCTTGATGCCAATCTGGTAATACGAGTAAATACATGTCGTCAGGGAACCAGGAAAAAACTCGTCAGAGCAATTGCCATGAAAATACTTATAGAAAAGAAAGAGCGAAGCCACATTACGTCGGTGAAAAAATTCACTGGAGGTGAGCTGCGGATTCAGAATCAAAAGTTCCTATGTATTCTCTTATTCTGATCTGTAAAGATAAATAAAATTTAGTTACCAGTTGTGTAGTTTAATATTTCCTAACCTTAAATGTTTAGTTTAATCACAAAAAAGGCAACCAAACGTTTCGTTGCTGAAAGTATTAGCCATTGTAATTCAAATATAAAAAAAACTAAAATATTGGAAAAACATAAATCTATTCAACTATATGATGCATTTCTAAAATTGCTTATGTATTCCCTTATTCTAATCTGTAAAGATACATAAAATGTACTTACCAGTTGTATGGTCTAATAGTTTCTAATATTGCACTTAATATTTGAGATCGTGACGTTCTAAATGCAACCGAGGAAATTTTAAGATTTTTTATTCAATGCTAGGTTGTGATTTGCTTAAAAACATTAAGAGAACTTGAACAAACATCGTATTTTTTAAAAATTTCACTTTGATTCTGAGGCTAGTATTTAAAAAAAACAGATGGATTTCGATCTCACTACTCTGGCGTAATTGTTGTAGCAAGACAATCTCACTAACCATTACACCAGGGTAAAGTGACCTCTTCTCCCAGATGTGATACAAGGTCGGTTAACCGTGGTTGGTGGTTTGCTTTTTGTTTATCGGCATGTCAATCTCTATGGGTTTTTAATGCTGGAATTGAAATGTTTTATACGCAGTTTTATTTTATTTTTGTAAATGATAATGATTTAGTGATGGAAGTTTTACTAGTTAATACAAGAAAAGAGGTGGATTCATGCGTGTTTCAAGTTTTTCTGCTCGCAAGTAAACATAATGAATCCAAGTGGAATTGGAACGAGCCTCTCCGATTAACAATTCTGAGGCGTTATCCATTACATTACTTCCAAATTACTGCTTGCAGCCCCTGGGATAACTAGCGGTCACTCATCTAGGTACTGAACAAGCTCGACGTTGCTGAACTTAGGTGAGTGCAGATTGTATTAAAACCGGTGTGTCAACGTGATATGGCCGTAAACGTTGTTTAACCTTGGGTGCCTCGTTTCTACAGCCACCATCAATCGGGCGCCGGTATGCACATAACGCTTTTCATTTGTTGAATGAAGAATGTGCAATAGATACATGTTACATCAATGTATAAATTATTAGAGTTAATCTTATGTTCACAAACCCATCAAAACAAAATATATCTTTAGTAAAAAAAGTCATATTTTGAGTCAAATAAAGATAGACCTTAAGCTGCAAGAAAGAAACAGAAAATAAGAAAGACAATGTCATTCGTTTTAATTTTTTGGAAAAGTTTTACAAATCATTGCTTAATAATGCCCTGGGTTGTTTTTCAAATAAAAATATGGAATCTATTGTTTGCTGCAGTGGTAAAAATACATTCAAACAGAGAAGCGTTCTATTTGATTGATTTATAAATCAAAATAAGAAACATCACGTTATGTGCCTGCAACCTAAGTATGTATTATATATTTCTATTTTATTACTTTGAAACAGTTGAAATATAGGAACGTTTAGACCAATAAAGACAGAAAGTTACGCTCTGGAGGTGTTTTCCAGTTAAAAAAATAATGTAGCAATCACCAGACGCTAAGTACAAGGAACTTAATGTATAGATGATTTCAATCTCTTTCGAAACAAAATTACTGATGATTTTTCGTAGCTACTTATACTGCGAATTAGCATTAAAATTATTATCAGTTGTATTGTTTCCAACGCAACTGAAAATCATTATCTTAAAGAGTAACAAAGTTAAATCAAACATTGGTCAACGCTTATCTGATGAAAACAGCAAATAAATGATAAAATATATACACTTAGGTTCCGATTAAACTGCTGAATGACTAAATCAAACATATTTGTTAGGAACGGAAAACGCATGAAAAACACAATTCTGGCGCTTTGGTAATTTTTTAAATTTTGAGGCTTTTCTTTGTATTGTGTATTTAAAATTTCTTGCAAAGAATAAAAATGTATGAAAATCTATATCATTGATTGCATATTTAATTTCTATGGCTGATCAACACTGCAGGTTATTTAAACCAGAAAATATTTCAGATCGTTAGAATCTTTGGAGGGAGATAATAATTATTTAGTGATAGAAGTCTTACTAATTTACCTATAGTTGGGGTGGAGAAGATATAGAGTCATACTTCACCCATGGGTATTTGCGCTTAAGTGAATATAACGAATCGCACGGGAATTGAAACTCGATTATCTGATTCGGATTTATTAAATAAACAACCAGCGTATAACACACCTACAGTACTTGGTATTCCCAAGCGGTCACCCATATTGTTATTGACCAGGCCGTTGCTTAACCGGTGATCGTATTGGAAACGTTGTTTAAACGTGATGGGGCCGTATCCTACAAATTCTATTACGTTTAAAAGTTTAAACAAAAAAAAATACTTACATATGTTAACCTTTAAGTTAAGTGTATCTTATCATTAGGACAAGGGAAACCAAAGTAATGCTTAGCTACCCTATCTAATAGATGCACATCTCTCCTTGGATCAGTTCAAAGTCTTTATGCGCTAACTTTATTTTCGGACCCAAATGCAAAGTCATTTTCAAGAAATTAATAGATATTTTATGTACAACAATATTCCTTATTGCCACAAAGGAATGTGCATTTCTTAAATAGGGTAATTGTGTTTTGCTTTACTATATGTTGTAATTGCAATTAAAAATATTTCCTTAAATAATTCATTAATATTAGAATGTAAGAGATTCCTGGCTTGTAAGCAGATATTCATTCAATATTTCGTAGATTGAAATAAAAGCGGAGAGAATATTACCAATTTAGATTATATATATGCCTTAATATAATCATTTTTCTTTTAAATGCAAACAATTAAATATTTCCCATTTCCCACAAGTAAGTTAATATTTTAAGAAATGAGATAGGAGCCATATTCAATGAAGTTAACAATTTGAAGTATTTGGCTTTTACTTCCTTTCGATTCTCGGTAAAACAGGAGACACAACTTTCCATTTCGCCGATTACTGTGGCATTTTTTTACTCGCAGGATTTTATAAAACTAAAATTATACCTACAGTTTCAGTGTTTAACTCAATGTGTTTTTGAAAGTTCAGTAATTGATTGTGAGTGTTTTAAATAGACTTAAACAAGATTTTCAATTAAGCACTCGCCTGTTCTTTCAATCATTGATCAAGCAATACAGAACTAACCAATAGACAGCAGACTAAAATCGAATTCTCTGCACAGAATAAAGCTTCGTTCTTATCTTTTGCTTCTGCTTGAATAATTTCCAATTATAACGGATTTCTTCAATCTCCGAATACTGGCAATCACTGCATAATTCGCTTCCTACACACACATACACGTAATAAATGCAATACGGAAAATCTATTAAAATATTCAGTAGCAACCTAATCCCTCAAACCATTACGACTGTAGTAATTTTGAACCTCTTTAAGAGATTTGCACTTGTAGCATTGTGTTAACTCAAAGATTAAAAAAGTTAAATGATTATCTTATTACAAGGTATGATCTTTACGTGCTTATTTAGATTTTGTTATATTTTTCTTTAAGAAATACAAATACTTCTTATTGCCATAAAGAACGATATATATGCATTTCTAAAATTTAATCTTGCTGAGCCTTGCTTTACTGTATGTTGTTATTGTAATTACAAAGATTTCCTTTGTAGATATAAGATTCATAATAATTAATTCCTTAATATGAGTGCATAAAATGATTTGTAAGAAGATATATATTAAATTGTTTGTAAACTTTGGAGATAAAGGAAATGTTACCAATTTAGATCAAATACATAGAGTCTAAATCGACAGTATTTCTTATATCTAAAAATAACTTAGACATTTACATGCCTTAAATAAAGTAGCTGAGACATACTTTAAAATACATTCTATCAAAAAACAGTTTCATTTTAAACTTAAGGTGTAATTTGTTCTCAGATATGAGGCTAAATCGGCATTAAATTTGAAATGTCTTTTAGCGATGAGTTTTATATGTACGAATCCCGTTATATTAATAACAATATTAGCTATTTTCTTATAAAAAATAACATTCGGCATCCAGTTATTGCTACCATCGGTTGAAGTGATTTTCTCTTAAAACGATCCATCAAAAAATAAGTTTCTCAGGTCTACTACTGCTACCAATCTTGAAAAAACATGCATTTATATATTTACAACTTTCAGTTATACATAAACATTCAGTTATATATTTACAACTCATGAATCGACGATATTTCTTTTTCTTTTAATTATTTATTTCTTCATATCATGTATTTTCTACACACAGAAATAAAACCAAACCAAAAAAAGGGAATCAATTCGTTTATAATAATTGAAGATAAAATGAAACTACTGTAAATTTTTAATACACATTTATAGAAAAGATAGAGAGACATATAGAGCGATATTTAATTATGAAATTTGTCCAGTTAAGACTTTAAGATCCTTGCCATTTAATATCTATGTGATTAATTAAAGACAAGACTCAAAGATAATGTTCAAATTCTATTCATAAATTATTTGAGTACGATTTTCTAAGTTTCATTTTCTCTTATAATAAATCCTATGTATTTCTATAATATATTCAAAATTGAATATATAGCAATTTTTTAATATAAAAATGGTGCATTGACACGTTAAAAGACTAGTACATGTTATTTCGGAAACCATTCATTTCAGAAAAACTTACAAACACCAACTGCAGAATACTGAGAAGGGAAATAAATGTCATGATCAAACAGCCCTATTGATTGTTCCATTTTATTTGTTCTTATTTATTTTTATGCTAAAAATTTAAAATAACAAACAATAAAAAGACAATGTGCCCTGTTAAAAAGTATGAAAGCACGTCAGTTTTGGCTTTTCACTCCGTTTATTTCAGATACAAGTATCAGAAATAGAATTCAAGAACCAATATTTTTCCAAACTTACACTTCAATGCATCAGCAATGACCACGTAAGCTGGCGCAAACAAATTTATCATATTATTTATTGAACTTTGAGAGTCTGTATAATATTTTTTCGAAGAAATTAAAAAGAAAGGCTGTCGTCAAAAATAGAATTCTGAAACTAAGCGGAACATTCTGCAAAAGAATAATAAATCTATTATTCTTCCAGCATCTCCTATGTTCATTTTGTTGTTCTTAGTATAAATGTTTACATGAGCTTTCATTTATTTTACAAATTAAATATTTTTGCTCGAATTAAATTCAGTTTTTTCTACTCTTGTTATTTCCATTCTTTATTAAAAGAGAAGGGTATCCTTTTTCAGATATCAGTTACATAATCTCTCCTTTATTAGTTATGCACTTATCTTTAATAGACGAGCAGTTTTAAGCTTTATGTTTTTACACACAGGAAACTTTTTCTAATCCTAATTAACTGCTTTCAATTGATGCCTTTTACTGCATCTACATGGGTCGTTCAAAAAGTTCTATGTCAAACAAAGAAAGAAGAGCTATAGTTGAACATTTTTTATTGTGACTAAACATTACGATATCTTATAAAGCAATAAAAAGTAATTCAGATTTCTGCTTTAATTTCAGTGCAGGTGAGGACCATACAAACGTGAGTGGCGTGAGACAAAACAGACGCCTGTGCATTCATAAAAGAAAGGTATGATGCCCAAGACAATCCATGAGGACATTATACAGGCACTTGGTGATAACTCTACTTTCTGTAGGACTATGAAGAAGTGGGCTTCAGAATTCAAACGGGGTAGGGACAGCATATTAGATGACCATTGGTCAGATCGAACAAAAACCTCTACCACTGATGAACAAATTGATTCCATTTACTGTATATTTTTAGATGACAGACGTTTTACTGTTCAGCGGATAGCTAAGTTCATAACAATTAATTCTGTTCAGTTCATAAAATTTTAACTGATATCTTGGAGATGAGTAAGCTGTCTGCAAGATGTGTCCCAAGAACGCTGATCCCACCAGAGCAAAAGCTGAAAAATGTTGATATTTCCATATTACTTCTGGCTCTTTTCTACGCTGACCCTGAGAATTTCCTACGCAGATTAGTCACTCAAGATGAAAACTGGGTTCACCATTTTGAACCTGAATCGGATTTAAAGCAAAATGAAAACAATCTGATTTTCTATCCTCGAAGTAATCCAAGCAGAAAGCATCAGGTGGTAAAGTGAGGGCTTGCTTTGAAGGATTCTGAAGATGTAATCATGACAGATTGTCTGGAAAAGGAGAACATAAACAGGAATTTAAATCAGAATTAAGACAACTGAAGGAAGACATCAATTCGAAACGCAGAGGGAAACTGTGAGCAGGTGTGCCCTTGGTCTAGGATAATGCGTTCGTTCACAATACACAGTTTTCAGTCTATGAAGTAGGCAACTGTGGCTATGAATTGTTACCACATCCTTTTTACTCAACAAACTTAGCTCTATCTGACTTCTTCCTTTTTCCTAAATTCAAATCTTACCTGCATTGTCGAAATTTTAATTTAATTTTAGTAACAATGATGAGATCATATGTGCTGTGGAGGAGTTTTTGATGGGTCGGTACGTTAACTTCTTCCGTGATTGAATTACAATATCAAGTGCATTGTTGTCTAAAGGAAATACAAGTTGCGATGGATAAATTATTTTCAATTTATTTTTAATTTCGCGTATGTGCATTGCTTGTTTCTGAATTTGTTGACTGCACAGTATAGTAGGGCCAGTTGGGCACTGTTTGAAAAAACGCTTTAAAACAATTCGCTCCACCAGAAATGTAAACATTTGAGATTTTTTATACAAACACTGTCAAATTAGGTTGCAATTGTACTTGTAGTTTAGAAAATTAAATAATAAGACAAAATGCCAGAGATTTCAAAGATAACGGGCAGTATGATGTTTTTAATGAAAAACGAAACTGCAGAGATAAAAGTAAATGTCCGCTTGACAGTGTTTGTAAAATCGAAAGAGTTATTTAGAAAGCAGAAATTTAAGATACAAATGTGCAGAGAAAAATATACCTCGGATATAAAAAACGATGGAATAACCACAAATCAACATTGAATCTAGAAAGCCTTAAAATTGTAATGACTAACCAAATATGTGTGGAATATAAATGACAAAAATCAATATGATTTAGAGTATATCAAGAAAGGCCAGATCTTGCAGCGGTGGTGATATATATATTGTGTCAAGAAGAAAATTTGGCTGTCGCCTCATTTCCAAATCAGGAAAGGTTACGAAATGAAAGGTGCGAAATAATGTCCGGGTGTATACACATTAGAAAATACATTGTCGATTCGCAAAGACCAGGGTGAAATATGTACAACACTATTTCGCTAGTCTTGACTAAATCTTCCTTTTATTTTATCTTAACTTTCTGTTGTGCGTTTCAAAATTCCTGTTATGCGTTCAAAAAATGGGTGAGGAAATTAGTCTTTAATGCCTGACGATACCGAAAGGACAAAACCATGGTTGCATATTCAGTTGATCTTCGTAATTTTAATATATATATATATATATATATATATATATATATATATATATATATATATTTCATTTTTAAACGAGTTATTACAAGACCTAGGTTTCTACCATGAGCGGTAACTTCAGGCGATTTTTAAAAACCGCCTGAAGACACCACTCAAGGTAGAAACCTAGGTCGCGTAATAACTCGTTTAAAAATGGAAAATATTCAAAAGTTCTACAATATAAATGTATTGAACACTTTTTAATACAAATGTGTATTGGCCTAACCCTATTATGGCTAAAAACTAAGTATTAAACAATCAATATATCAATATATATATTGATTGATTGAATATTAGGAGAGCGCAAATTTTCTGAACAAGATTTCTCGAATATTCAAGCCGGTAGTTGAAAGTTAAATACCATACGTGATACATTTATGGGCGATCATGTATTGAAACAGACGCGATTGACTTGGCAGAAAATTTTGCGGCAGTAATTTCTCGGATGTATAAATCCAATGTTTCAGTAACCTTTTTTATCAGAGTTCATATTGCAAATTTTTATGCTAATAGTTTTCAGTAGTATTTTTTATGTTAATTGTTTCTCTAGTATTTTTAACAAAGCTCATACTGCCTTTTTCGACAATAATGATTTTTTCTGACACTCCATATTGCTGGTTTCCATATAGTATCCATCTCCATGCTTGATCAGCTTAAAAGATTTTTTTCTGGGTTACAGGACGTCTTTTGCAACAACGGGCCACTGTCCCACGTTGTGATTAGATCTCAGAGGGCTCGTCTTGCAATCTTAATAGTCGTCCCTTTTAGCCAGTCTGGACACTAGTGTACACTTGTGGTTTGAAAAAAAATTAAACACGGCACCAAAAAAAATTAATAAAATAAATGAACAAGTCGAACACGCCTGGAGAGCTACGTAGAATGTCTTTATATAAAGAAAAAAAAACAATGTCTTTCTTTTCCCAAGAATACAGTTGTCGAAAATGATATTCACAACGGAGAGAGAAAGTTCGCCAAAAGCATCATAGCTTCTAATCTCCAAGTAAAATGTCTAAGTCTCGTTAGCGTTGAAATAAACAAATCTCTTCAAATTTTCGCCAACGACTCTTCTCGTATTTCGTTAAAGACTTTTCATTAATTCTCTATAATCAGGATTGTCCATTGTCCTATGTAACTTCTAAAACAGCAAAATTCTTTCGGGTTCTTAATGGAATGTGTCGAATCGGGGGGGGGGGCCGCAGGCGGAAAATGTGGCGGTGTGGCTCTCTGCTCGAAATCCGAACAAACTGCTTCCCAACTGAACTTTTTGTGTCGAGCATCTATTTTTATAACCAATTTCGATCCTCTCTAGGAATCCGGCCGGCTCACAGCCTTCGGCCAATGAAAATCGGTCTCCTCTCACGCAATTTGCGGAAGTCTTAGCTCGACCAATGAGATTTTGCCAACTCATATCGGTGCTTGATCCTATTTTCGGTTCTCACGGACTGCAGTGTCACCAGCGGCTTTAGCCTTCGGGTGACCTTATCAAATCACTCTGACACTTGTTTTGTCTACCCGTTTTCAGTTTAGCGGAATCAACATTTCAACCCTAAAAGAAGGAAGATTTATATTGAACATGAAAGGGGTGAAATTTATAAAAACATAATAGAAGAGAAATGATTATTTTCCCAAAATAATCAAGCTCTATGCTCCCGTGTTTCTAGAAGCACTTGATGGTACTAAATTTATTTTTTCTTAAGCTCACATCGCGTGACGCAATAGAACTCTAATAACATTGTCAGTATCGATTTCTCTCTCCGTTGTTTTAAACCAACCAAAGGAAAGTATCCCCGCGGGAGAAGGGAAAGCATCACCGCGGGAGATAGTGTCACAAATATACAATGCTAGATGTAAGATTTTGTTGTTTTATAGATAAAGCAACGGCCTCGCCAAGACAATTTTCTCTTGAAGAAAACAATAAGTGTTCGAGTCTTATCGAAATCTTAATTATTTTTTTACCGCATGTGTGTCTACATGCAACTATTGAAAAATGGTAGTAGTCGTTGTAATAATTACCTCAGAAGTTAAAATTAAAGAAATACGATTTCAAAATTCGTGATAGAAAATAATATATGTCACTGAGAAATAAAAAAAAATTATAAAAGTTTTAATGCTGGTGCAAAACATTTACCGTTGATTTGTCTTTGGCCTAGCAGAAAATCTTGTGTTAATTCTCCGTGTTATTTTTTATCGCAGAAATTGAAAATAATGTCTTCCAATTTCCTAAGTTAGAGAACATATTGTCTTGGGGAGTTCTAAATCTAAAAGCAAATAAGTAATCTAAAAAATGATGTATTCTCTGACTGAATCCAAAGTTTCTAATAATTCAATCCTTAGCCAGGCAACAGACCTTCTTAAACATCTCTCTGAATCTCTTTCTTTCTCATCCCTCTTTCGTTCATTGCTTCATTATTTACTTCTCTCTCTCTCTCTGTCGTTCATTTTCTGCTTATCTGTGTTTCTTTATTTCTACACTTATTTTGAGAGCAAACACTTTATTACAGAAATCTGTTTTGATTTATATCTGATTATAGCCTGAGAAACGAAAGGAAACAAGCAAAGTGTTAATATCTATGACTTGATATATATATATATATATATATATATATATATATATGTGTGTGTGTGTGTGTGTGTGTGTGTGTGTGTGTGTGTGTGTGTGTGTGTGTGTGTGTGTGTGTGTGTGTGTGTGTGTGTGTGTGCTTGTGTGTGTGTGCGCGCGTATATATATATATATGTGTGTGTGTGTGTGTTTATATATATATATATATATATATATATATGTATATATATATATATATATAATTGTTATTCATCTTTTTTCACTGTCATACTGCGATGACCTTCTCTAAATGAAGGGAAATGGTATTTTCAGGACACCGAATGGTCACTGATTGAGTAGATAAAATAGATTTAAAGAAATAATGTTCCATCCGAAATAGATTTGTATCTGTGAGTAATATCGAATGTCGAAGATTAGGAATCTTGCTTCAGCGGAGATGAGAGAAAATAGGTGGAAAAACCACTCCCAAAATATTACAACAAAATGTAAAAACGGAAGAAATACATAAAACATAATCATCGATATTCAGAAACGAATCGAACATTTGCGGACATTTTTTTATTTATTTTTTTTTATAGGAAAAATAAACAGTAAAGTTTAGGAAAAGAAAAGCCTAGAAACTATTTTTGAGCAATTGCTTTTTGACATGGACACTGAAGATAGAAATAAGATGTAAGTTTGGAAAGTGGGCTAACAGCTTGTATTACGATTGATGGATTTTCTAAATAGAAAAAAGTGAATTCCTTGATCAATAGAGAAGTCATTGAGAAAATTATCTGACCTTATCTAAATACAGGAATGTAATGTTTGAATATGAACTATAGAAATAAAGGCAAGATGCTATTATGAAGAAAGAAAGAAAGAAAGAAAGAAAGAAAGAAAGAACGGGTAAAAATATTTATGCATAAAATACTTTATTGCTAGTTATACTTTCTTTTATTTTATCAAATAGGTAAATAAATATTTAATTACCAACTCATTTTGAAATCGCTATCTTTACCTTTAGTAAACTTATTGATGGGAAGAACGTCTAACGCGTTAATTTATGAAATATGAAAAATAGCAATATTATTCATTATTCAGCTTTTACATGGTGTGTATGTGCCCTTAGCACTAGTCGATGTAATAGTTGTAAAATATCTTACTTTTGTGTCAAAATCATAAGTCGAGTTTATTATTCATTGTGCATGCTGCTGGTTTAATAGTCATAAAAAGTAACGACCTAGTCACCGTAATAAGATAATGCAAATAAATAAGAGTAAAAGAAAATATAGAACAAACATTAATAACATTATTTAATACAAATTTTTCGATAAAAATTCAATTACTCATAAGGTTGCCTTAGTCAGATGAATGTACAAACTCTTTTCCTTAAAATGATGGATTTTCAATAAGTGTGGCAGTTCTTGTGCATTAATATTATCTTCGTATTTTTATTATTATCTTGCTGGGCGAGAATTTTGCACTCTTATTACATGCTACAATTAAAGAGACATAATGGAAGCAAAATAATGGCTGCATAATTTAACCCGCTTAACAAATGTATGAGAGGAAAGAAAACAATAATGCTGTATTTCCAGTGATATTATTAAAGGGTTCAGCAGCAACATAATAAGAATGAATTATTTTTGTTATTCACATTATTTTTTGTCAACATAATAATTTATTTTGCTAATTAATAATGAGCTCACAGAAACTTTAACTAAGGTTCGATCAACATAGATGCAGCATGAACTACATGGGATTTCTGTGGATGCTGAATAAACAAAAATGTACCCGAGCAGGTGTCTGCAACGGGACTTTCTAGCTGTCCTAGTAGACAGGCATAGTCGGATACGAGCGACTAGCCATTACTTCAAACGTTTTTTTTTTCTTTTAGTAGACATCAACAATTGAGTAGATGCTCAGTTTTTTAAATAGTGTTTATTTTCCCTATCAACCTGCGCAGACAGAAGGCACATTTTCTTTGTTAATTTTCTCGGGCTTGTAGGACAATAGAAAACATCAGAATACATCACTTGTTACAAAAATCTAAACATTTCCAAAAACGGTGTCCACCATTGATATAATAAGTCGAATCAATTTGCTCACTTTGAGAATGTTTTTTAATAATAATAATAATTCAAGCAATATTTACATTGATTGCACAATCACAACATTATCTCACCAAATAACATTTCATTTATCTGATAATAGTTCAGTTAAATCACACATTACAAACTACAAAACACAAAAAGGTGAAAAAGTTTTATAATTGAAACAAAAAATATATATCAAATAACATGTGCGAAACAACTACCACCAAAGAATCATTAAACATTAAAACAAAAAAGCCAATATAAGAAAATGTTTCCAAATTTAGGAACGAATGCACAAAATGTTTCTCATAAATAAATAAAAATCTGCACGTTAAAACGAACAGTCATGTTAAGACAAGATACTTTCAAAACTGACATGAGACGCAAAGATGTGATATTTTAGAAATTATGAAAACAAAATAGTACAAAATCTATTTGATACTGGCTTATGAAAGGTGAAATTACTCAATCATTAGAAAATGTATATTTTAATATGTATCGAAAAGAGGAAAATTGTTCACAATATAGAGAAACATCGTTGAAAATATAACGCTTATTTCCTAGGCTACTGTAATGACAAGATAATCCCGCAGGCCATGTCAGTGCAGTAAGTTCGAGATTCAATTTGTGCTTTACTGTATTTACTAATGACTTGGCAAAAGATAATAGCAAAAATAATGTACACGTAAGATTGCAAAGTTATTTAAAAGTACAAATAAATTGTATATATTTGAACATCATGACAGCTTGAACTAAAAACATATGATTTTTATTAGCACCACCGGTACTCAGTGCATAAATAGGAAATTATCTCTGCTTCCTCACTTCACAGCCGGTGAAAATATACTTTGTCGTATGCCAATTTTGCAAAAAAGGAATACTACTCGTGTATAGTTAGAAGATTTTATAAAACAAGTTCTGAAATACAATAATCAAAAATTTGACAATTCAGATGTATAGTTTTACTAAAAACAACTCAATCTCTTTATTACTCAATGGCTTAGTCAGGTTTAAAACTGGTCTCTGCTCTGTAGGCAATATAAATAGCGACGATGTTGACTCTTGAGAAAACAAGATTACGTACCAGTTGGCCAAGGGCATCTGGGAATTTATGAACTTGCTTATGCGCACAAAATGTAAGCAATTAGATTAAGTGATAAAATCGTGCAAACGTTTGTTGTAATGATATGTGTAAACTAGGGTGAATTGAAAACTTCATAGGGTGACTATGAAAAATTTGTGCTGCTACTGTTAAATCTTGAAATCATTAATTATGACTCTTACTGTTAATAACTATATTGTTTATTTCCAGGTAAACTGACATCTGACTGCGCAAAGAGGACTTAGTAATTAGTAATTAGTAGTGCCTTTTCTGAATAATGGACAAAATTTGACATTTGATATCATGGTGATATCAAGTTTAGCCCTTCCTAGAATATTTCTGCTGACATTGTGGTTACATTAGATGATGATACTTCGGCTTTACTAACAGTGCAAAATTGGGCAACTGAATTTAAGAGAGGAACGGAAATGTTTAAAGATAACTCAACGTCTGAACATCCTGCAACTGGCACCACCAAGGAAAACATGTTCACTACATGATGATGGATGACAGGCGATTGACTATAAATCAAATGGTCTATGCTGTTAGCATATTCCGGGAGAGAGTTGAGAATATTCTGCACAATGAACTTGTCCCGTAACTGCCACGTCTTCTGGTATCTGATCAAAAGCAAACCAGCTATTTACTTTATGAGCAAATTTAATATTGTTTGAGAGAGAGACAGCTTGTTTCTTTCAAAGTTTTGGTTCATCACTCTGAGCTTGTGACAAAGAGACAATCCATGCAGGGAATACATCTCAGTGCAGTGATTTGTGATTACATCAGTCTTTTGGATGCAAAAGGATGAGTTTATTGATGGTCTTCAAAAGGGCTACACCATCAATGGAGAGGACTATGCTTAATTGTTGAGGCAGTTATGAAAAAATTCTTCTTCGTCTATGGGCCGTGTACCTTCAAAACGTAGGCCATCATAGCCCTCCACAACTCCCTGTCTCTTGTAGCTTTTAACAACCCAAATTCTTTTATACCGCTCAAACTACGCTCCGCCATCCATCTTCTCAAGTCCATCAATATGTCACGCATTGCTTTTCCTTATCTCTTTTTCGCTCATTCCGGCCCGTGAGTATCAAATTCTCTAAGACGTCCTTCCTCACTACATGTCCCACAAACCTCAGCTATCTTTTCTTGATGTGAAGTATCAGTTTCCTTTTCGTGTCTATTCTTTCCAAAACCTCGTCGTTGCTTACATATTATGTCCTTGGTATCCTCTGTATCCTTCTGTAGAACCACATTTTAGTTGCTTCAAGTCTTTCTTTCATAAGGCTATCAAGACCAATTTTACCAAAAAACTGACGAAATGGTCATGTTTCATCAGAAGAATTTTCCAGCACACAAACCCTTAGTTTTAATGGATGCAATGCGTGTCTATGTCCTTGAACTGGTTGATCAATCGTGATATTCTTCTGATTTGGCTATCATCATTTCTCTAGCATGAAAAAACACTTAGCTTGAAACCAGTATTGCAGTTATGGGGATGTCACGTCTGCTGACAATGGCTTTTCTGAACAACAGTCTTCTTTGAACTATCAGTTTATAGGAAAGAAGCAATGCAGTTATTAATAAGAAGAGTTGAAATTAATGCATGCTAGATTTAACAACTCTAGTATCGCCTCTTCATAGTAAGGTTATGAACTTTTTCACCCACTCTTGTATGTTCTGATGAGGACAGTCAAGAAAACATAATATCTCTCTCAACTGCTAAACTACATTCCATGATAGATACGCACACATAAAAAAGAACGGAGAATGAATCTACAAATTACACAAGAATGTATAAAAACCTTTATAAATAAGTTTGTAACAAATTATTTAAGTAAGCAAACACAGATAGTAATTATACTTTACGAAATTTATTTAGAGTTTATTGATGTTAAAAGTTAAAAAATAAAAATTGTCACATTCGACTATGTCGAACTGTCTTCCTTGAAAAGTTATATATAAAACACAATAAAATAAGGAAATAAACGATAATTTAGATAAGAATAAACACGCATGTACACACAGGCACACACAGGCACACACACACACACATATATATATGTATGGATATATATATATATATATATATATATATATATATATATAAATATAAAGAAAAAGTGCGAAAAGTCGTCAACGATTTGCTTAAAGTGTAGATTTATTTTTGTTATTATTATTAATATTACGTGGATTTTGTATGATATATTAAATGTCCATTTTGGTATTTGTGTCACGACATGTGTTTCGAGTCTAAAGCTGACTCTCTTCAGGCGAATAAGCTTGAGATTGGTCTGCAAATTTCATATGTCAACTCTTCTCTGGACCTTCTTGCTTGAATTGATGACACATCTTTTATATACTTAGCAGCGCGCTTAACTTCAGCATAAAATATCATTTCTACTTCTAATTACTTCACTGTCCGTTCAACTTCCTTTCTCTATTCATCTCTTCTTCGCTTTCTCCTCTCAAGTTCTTTCATCAATGTTCGTCTTCTTCAAGGTGTCCTTTAGACAGTCTTTGTATCGCTTTTGGGGCTTGCAGGTAAGTCTTTTTTTCATCCCTGAGTACTTCTTACATAGCTTTCATTGGTATACGACAGTCTTCCTCTCAGAGAATATATCCCATTCATCTGAGCATGCGCTGCATAATCATAAACTCAATGCTAGACAAACCTGATCTTTGAAATATTAGATATATATATATAATTTCTAACATACGCACCGTAGTGGGAGCGCTAGAGTGTGTCGTCAGTGATGTCATCGCGAGGGTCACTAGGGGGTTTCGGGTCTTTCAACATCATACCCCCCTCACAGCGCCGACCCGACCAGAGAGGATCGGTTTCTGGTCCACCCTCGATAAGCGCTTTCAGACACTGGGAAAATTACGTTTGGGCCCGGTACGAAACCTTGCAAGTGCTTCTGATTGGCGACAGCCAGAGCCACTTTCCATTTAGAGGCGAACCGTACATGAGCTCGTCCGAAAATGTGAAACAATTTACCTATTGTACGGCTATTAAAAACAAAGGAAAACAAAACTCGACTACGAATTAATCACGATACATTAATTTAAATTTATTTATGCATTTTATGTTATTTACTAGTACTAATAAAATGAAGAGAAATCAGAAATGCAGAATTTAGGGGAATTTTAGCTAACAATTTGTTTTGAAATCCAGGCACTCGCTCTTTTGATCCATAACCAATTAGCTGTTCTTTCCGCTGTTTCGGTTATGGACTTGAGTGCTTTCCTTTTTTTACTCCCACTATCCCAATATCTGTTAAGGCTTTGCATGCTGCAAATCCTCTAGTCCCCACTTCTATAGGAGTGCAGCTAGCCCTCCAGCCTTTAATCCTGCAACTCTCCAGCAGTTCGTCGTATTTTAACTTCTTCCTTTCATGGGCTTCTTCTGCGTTTTCTTCCCAGGGGACCGTCAGTTCCCACAGGGCTATCTTCTTCAAATTATGTGAGAAGAAACTATATCTGGGCGAAGTTTTGCGATGGCAATTTGCTCTGGGAATTTCAATCTTGAGCCCTTAGTTCCTAGTTTGTTGCAGGAGATAGCAGGTTTGGATTTACCTTTCTATTTCATGGGATTTTCGCGCCCGCTTTAATAAATTCTTTCTGCCTTGTGTCTGAGTTGCAAACATTCTCTTTGATAGCATTTTGAACTATTTTCACGATCTCTTTTAGAATTTCGTCATGGCGCCAACTGTAACGCTCATCAGCTAGTGCAGATTTACAGATACTCAGGATATTTTTAAGGTACCTTTGCGCCCACAAAAATGACAATTTGGCGACTGGACTTTATACCATAATTTGTGGGGCTTGGCAGGGTGTCGTATACTGCCCGAATCAGAAATTTTAATCTGGAGTCACCGTGCCATATTTCGGACCATTTGATTTGGCGTTTCAACATATAGCTCCATTTGGTTCATGCCCCTTGCTGTCTCATCCCGACTTGGATTGCTATTCGTTTCTCTTCTTCGCCGTTTCTGATTTCTTCCTTTTCTTTTTTCCTTGCAGTTTGTCATATTTTTCTGAGGGAAAAAACCCGAGGCCCGCGCGTCTAGTAGCTAGGGTCCCTAGTATTTCCTTTTCTCGGATTTTTTCTTTTGCTGTATTCAGTTCTTTCGAGGCGTTCCATTTTTTACCTGTATATACTGATATTCCCGCACCGGCTATTTTGGGATCTTCCGAGCACTCGTACTGGATTGTGGCTCACACTTTAGCTACTTTAAATTCTTCCTGTAGGCTTTTAAACGGGAGTTTCAGTGCGTTTGTTTTCCCGTATAACGCTGCGCTGCATAGAGATCGTGGCAAACCTAACCACCTACGTAGTCGTGATGTTATGCTTCGTTCCATTAGTTCTACCGTGGAGGAAGTGAAATCATGGATAGTTACAGGCCAGAGTATTTTTGGCAAAATGATGTGTTGATAAATCCAAGCTTTATATCTGCCAGGTAAGCCAGACTTATCAACCCTGATTAGCCACCCTTCTAGATTCTCGTTTGTTAATATTACGGATCTTGAATCTTTTAGAGTTTCATCGAACTGCTTCCCCAAGCTCTTTACTGGCTTTTGATGTATTGTAGGTATGTCATCTCCAAAGAGCTTAAATCTTTCGTTTTTCATAAGCTTACCTTTCTTCATTACTAGGGAACGTGATTTGGAAGCGTTTAAACTCAATTTCGCCCAGTCGAGATATATATATATATATATATATATATATATGTGTGTGTGTGTGTGTGTGTGTGTGTGTGTGTGTGTATGTGTGTGTGTGTACACTGATCCTTGCAATTATTTGTTTTACACTTAATTTCATATGAATGTCAAAAATAACTTCATACGAGATAGATGGGAATATACGTGCATATATATGTATGTATATATATATGTGTGTGTGTGTGTGTATGTATGTGTGTGTGTGTGGTAATAAATCCACGAAGGTGCAAGGGGTTACTAAGTGTGAAAGAATATGAGAAAAACTCTATGAAGGAGAAAGAACAATAAAAGAAGATGAATTATTAGACAGAATATAAGGATTGATATTGCATTTTTTAATATCAAACTCGACTAGAAAGCAAGAAGCCGGAAGTGCGTTTCACAGACGAGAAGTGCATAATATATATATATATATATATATATATATATATATATATATATATATATCTTTTAATGATAAAATATTTTTGCTCCATTTGAACAAAAAGTAATGCAACATATCAAATTTATTAAAAAAAAACTGTCAATTGCTTCCCTTTTATGACTATCATTTATAAATAATAATAGAATAAATTCAAGTGAGTTTGAATTCTGTCTGTGTGCCCCCAACCCTTACATCAATAGAACAAACTGGTTCATCCAGTGTTGCGAATCCATAAGGTATTTACTTTCATAATTTTATACATATTACTAAAAGTAATAGCGGTAAAATTTAATTTGCGTAACGAGTTTTAAAAATAATATTTTAATACATGTTTAATAGATATGTGTTGTGATACAATGACTTTGGCTTGGAATAAAAAATGGGACAGTAAAGTTCGAATTCTAATTGAATTTGTTTCATTCACTAAGGCGCAATTATCATTGGGATTGGCATAAATCTATTTCTTCTCCCTCCAGATGTGGACAAGTTGGGTTCTCTAGACTTTGTCGTCAACCAGTCTACCACAAAACAAAATGGAAACCTTGTTAGCGTAAATCTTCCGCCTAGTCAGACATGAATCGAAAGAGACATGATTGCCCAAACGTGTATCACGCATGGTACTTCACTCAGTGAATCTGTATTATATATCTTTAAGGAAAGTTTTAAAATTTTGCCATATATAAGCAGTGTTTCAATTGATGAATTTTAATCGATCATATAGAAAAATTTATATCCGCTTGTAAAAATTCAGTTGTAATTTTAAAGGAAAGATCAATATGTTTACATATAAATAAATATTAAGTAAATGTAATATTAGCATCTAAAAATAGCTTTTTTTTAAGAAGTACATAATTTTAAAAAGTTTTAAAATTTTATGTTAGAGATTCTAGTAACAATTTTTGCCATCTGACATAAAATAGTCTGTGGTAAATTAGTCGATCAGGACGAAAATTATGTTTACGGCATTATCTAAATAAATATTTTCTTAAAACTATACCGAATTATTTCAACAAGTGATAAAATAAGTTAAGCTAAATTATTATTATTATTATTATTATTTCGATTTCTGCGTGAAGACCTAAGGTAGTGATGTGTTGTTTTTTCTAACTTTCATGAAATCACTAGTGTTACAAGGACAAAGTTATTATCAAGATTTAGTATTTCTCTTAAGTTGGGATTTCTATGGATTTTTAATGTGTTGTTGTGTTCCTTTTTTATCATTCAAGCGAACCTACTATGACTATACACGTTTGCTTCATTGTCCCAACAAGATAAAGTCTTCGTGATATTTTCCACATTTAAAAAATGTATGATCATACACATTTTTGCATAGATAAATCTCTTTTTAATGTGTGAGCTGTATCTGTGAGTGAAATTTTTGTGTATTTCTTTAAAACATGGACTACCATGAATCCGTTCATTGTGTCGATCGGAACGTTTTCCAATCAATCCAAGGGTTCCAACTACAACTGAAATTATTGATGTTCCTATCTGCCACAATTTTCAAATTTTCACTTCAAGATCCTTGTATTTTATATTTTGAGATCTTCATCTTCAAAGATACTTAAAATCTGAAGGGGCTGGCATGGCATAACGAAAATACAATCTATTTTGATAACTATTTCTGGGTAATTAGATTTAATTGTTTTGTCTGTGTGTAACGTCTCATAAAATTATTTATTAGTTTATACCAGTTTCTTGTAATTTCCTTCCCGTAAAAGATGCATATTTTCCAATGCAGATATTAGACAACTCTATCATGCCAAGTTTTATATACAGTGGGTGCTAATACCGTGCAACTTGATACAAGACGTTTAATTATTTATGAACATTTATGACAGAATCACATCATTTCCAGCTGACACAGTATTTTAGTATGTGTGCTTGGTCATTTTTGGTGAGCAATCATTGATCCTGCGTATCAAGAATAAAACATTCGATTTCAGCTTTTAACTATACACTACGTAACCATTAATGGGTACTCAGTTTGACTAATCTGTTTGTTTGGTCATATCAGAGTATTGCCCATGAATAAGAGTTTTATCTTGACATCGTTTCCGCATTTAGTATATTGGTTTTGTTTTCTTTTATGTCTTTTGCCACTGCTGTAGGTATATTATAGTTTATTTTCACTTCTTCACCTACCTGAAATTTCCTTTTAAATTTGTTGGCTACCTTTATTGCTGAATAAAGACGTATGCTGATCGTAACTACTGCTGACAGGTTCTTCTGGTTTAGACTAGTTAAAGAAAATGTTCGATTAATTTATGCTGTGTATATTTTATTACATATATTTTCTTTCAGGGTGACTTTATTTTTTTTTTTTTTTGTCTCTAGCTGCCAGGTTCTTATAATTTGGACTAGTTTGTATCTGTTTTCTTTTAATCATTTACATTGGTTACTAAAAATATACTAAATGTTTCGGCTGTCTAAAGGCCGTCTCGACTTTTACTAAGTTAAAACTTAGTAATGTTTTTTATTTTATTCATTTTATTTTATTTTATTTTTTTATTTTTTTTACATCAATTACATATATATGTATATATATATATGTCTCAATAAACCATCGTGGAGAAGGCAACGGGATACCACTCCACTATCTCCCACGCGCAATCATGGATAGTTACAACAAATATATTAAAGCCAACAGCGTTAAGGGGGTTGCTTCCCAAGGAAGCAACTCCTCGCTCAGTAAGGACCGGCATGGGCAACAGGTGCCACCTGACCGTCATCCGGCGACTGTTAGCACCAACGGCGTAAAGGGGACATTTTACTCCAAAATTTGTCCCTCGCCCGGGAAAGAACGACATGGGCAACAGGTGTCTCTGGGCCGTTACCCTGCAACTGTGCGCATCAAAGACAAATTCACCATAGGAACATGAGACGTCAGGACACTCAACTGTGGACAACTAGAGAATGTCAAACAGGAGATGAACAGACTGAATATCAACATCCTAGGCATATGTGAAACAAGATGGCCTAATAACGGAGATGTCAGTAGCGACACCCACAGGATAATATATGCAGGAGGTAAAAAAAACGAAAAAGTGGTCGCTTTAATACTAAACAAACAAGTGAAGAGATGTGTACTTGGATACTGGCAACTGTCAGAGAGAATCCTCTTGGTTAAACTGCGGGGAAGGCCCTTCAATATAGCTATTATAGTAGTTTATGCGCCGACAACTCAAAGCTCGGTGGACGAAATAGAATCTTTCTATTCAATACTGGACAGTGCCAAGGCTCAGTGCAAAAGCCAAGAAATTAGGATAATAATGGGGGACTTAAATGCAAAGGTAGGTAAAGATAGAGAAGGAGACACGAACGGCAACTTCGGACTAGGAGAGCGCAACGAAAGAGGAGAAAAATGGATGCAATGGTGCTCAGCCAATGACCAGGTCCCAAGAACACCTGGTCCCAAGAACACCCACGACGTTTATGGACATGGAGAAGTCCAGGAGGCGACACGAAGAACCAAATAGATTATATAACTATAAACAAGAGATTCAGGAACGCAGTAGTCCAATGCAAAACATACCCAGGTGCCGACTGCGGAAGTGACCACGTCTCAGTCATCTGCAAACTAAAAGTGAAACTTCGAAGACTGAAGAAGCCCAGCACATCATCAAGGCTGCAATACGACACGCTAGAGGACGATCTCACCCTGCAGAAAGAATACAATAACAGCGTGAGAAAGAAATATGAAGAACAAATTGGAAAAGGGTACTCAAAATGGAATTCACTAAAAAAAGCGATGGTGACCACAGCGAACAACATAGCCCCAAAGGAAATCAGACGCAGAAGAAAAAACGAGTGGATGACCGAAGAGATCCTCCACATGATGCAAAGGAGACAAAAAATAACGCCAAGGCACGGAGCAGAGTACAAAAAACTTCACAGGGAGATAAGGAACAAATGTAGACAAGCCAAAGAGGAATGGCTCAACAACAAATGCGCAGAAGTAGAGACACTGGGCAGTAACAACAAAGCAGAGATGCATAAAGAGATAAGAGAACTGACAGGACAAAAAAACCTGCTCTTCAACAGGATGCATCAAATCCAAGGAAGGAACAATCATATTAGAGAAAGAGGAAATACTCCAGCGATGGGAAGAATATATAAAGGATCTCTTTTGCGACAAGAGAGAACAACCGAGAATACACAAGGAGATGGATGGACCGGAAAGAAATCCGAAGTGGAAGCTGCAATGGCCAAAATGAACAGAAACGAAGCACCTGGTCCTGATGGCTGACAGCATTAGAAGAATATGGCATAGAGAAGATTACCGACATAATAAACGAAATTTATAGCAGCGGAATAATAACAGACAACCTATGCAAGTCGATATTTGAAAGAAGAAACCTGGTGCAAACGAGTGCGAACTACACAGAACTATCAGCTTAATGAGTCACATTACAAAACTGATTGTGAGAATCCTGATGTATAGAGCGAGAAGCAGAATCAGGCCAGAGATAGGGCAGAGACATTGCGGGTTCGTCAAAGACACTGGAACAAGAAACGCTATATTCATGATTAGGATGCTCTCTGAAAGGACATTACAAATGAAGAAAGACTTGTACCTATGCTTCATTGACTACGCGAAAGCATTCGACAAAATACGACACAAAGAATTGATGGAGATGCTAGGCAGCTTCAACATTTTCGGCAAAGACATAAGAATAATCAAGAATCTCTACTGGCAGCAAACGGCCTGCATACGGACAGGTAACGATCTCAGTAGATACACAAAGATAGAAAAAGGCGTAAGACAGGGATGTGTCTTTTCACCGAATTTGTTCAACCTATACAGCGAGAATATTTTGAGGACCCTAGATGACACGCCAGGATTTGTTATTGAAGGCCTCAACCTGAACAACATAAGGTATGCGGACGATACAGTGCTGATTGCGGACACGGAAAGGAAACTACAAGACCTCATACAGAAAGTAGCAGTGGAGTGTGACAAGAAGGGAATACAAATAAACTTTCAGAAAACTGAGTGCATGGTCATCAACAAAAGATACAACCCAAAATGCCAAATACAGGAGGGGGATAACAGAATCAAGCAAGTACAAAAATTTAAGTACCAAGGAAGTGTTCTAACAGAAGATGGAAAGTGCGACACGGAGATCCGAAGGCGATTGGCATGGCAAAGGACGCGTTCCAGAAGCTGAGCAAAATACTAACACACAGGAAAATCTCCATAGAAACGAAGAAAAGAGTGCCAGACTGCTACGTGATGTCAGTTCTTCAATACGGCAGTGAATGCTGGACAATATCATCGAAAATGAGGACAAAACTGGAGGCGGCCGAAATATATCGGATATCGTGGACTGCGGATATCGTGGACTGAGCATGCAAGCAACGAGGAGGTGTTGGAAAGAATGGCAACAAAAAGGAAATTGATGCTGAGCATCAGGAAGAGACAACTGAAGTTCCTGGGACATGCAATGAGGAAAGAGAGCCTGGAGAATCTGATACTGACTGGTCAGATAGAAGGAAGGAGAGACAGAGGAAGGCAGCGGATAACATATTTGTAGGGTCTGATCAGGTGGATGACGGAACGGGGGTTGCCAGGAACAACAGGCTCAAACATACTAAGAGCCACAAGGGATAGGGAGACGTGGAGAACCATGATCGCCTACGTCCTGAAGGGACAGGTTACATAGAAGAAGAAGAATGTTTATTATTATTACCTACGCCTTAAGGCAGAGGTATTGTATACAATCACCTTTATTTGTTTGTTTGCCTAAGGTCAATATATCTCAAGACCAGTTGGATGGATTCGAATAAAACTTTCAGGGAAAATTGACATGGTAACTGGCAAAAACTGATTAGAACCTGGGTTTGATCTCTGATTAGATAAAGTTTCTGGGTCATTTTTCCTGTTTTTATTAGTATTTTTTTCATACGTTTCTTATGCCAAATACTGAATTACCTTCATACGCCATTATATTTTCTGCATGCACTATTTTTTCCACAAAAATATTATTATTTACAAGAAAGATTTAATATTTAATATTCAAAAGAAAAAAGATAAAACATAAAAATACACAAAAAATGTGTCAAATTACAAATTTGGGATCTTAAAAAGTAAAATCGAACACTTCCACAATTTTTGAAGCCTAATTTTTTATTTCAATTTACAATTTTCTTTTGTATCTTAACTCTTGAGAGTGGTAATTTTCATTACAGTTATTGTCATTTTAATAATCATCTCTTGCTAATCGATGAGATGATACCGGTATTGCGTTGGCGAAGGTTTGTGGTCTTTGACGGCTCGTATCATTATTGTTATTATTATTAATGAAAATATTAGAAAATGATTCAAATATTTCTCTCCTGCTCAGCTCTATGCAGCAATGTTTATAGCAGGCAATTCAAATTACTTTATCATAATGACCAAAGGATCTTAAGAAGATACATGTCGTGCTGAAAATGTTATTTATACCGAAATTATATGGTGGCAAGAGAACTCCTACTTTAGTTTACTTTTCTTAGTTCACCGGACATGTATTTGGCTAGTGAAAAGAAACATAATAAGCAAATAACTGGATGATCAAGTGAAACAATAAAAACATGACCCATCTTAAAAACACGTATTTTCGGTGGTACAAATAAAAAACTGTTGATTAAATCATCAAGCTTCTTATAATTGTTTCATTTATTAATTGACCTTTAAGATATTTGTTTTACTCAGAATATAACCATACAGAATAATTTAAGTATTTTTCTATACTTCTGAGATGACTTCTTACACTATTTACATTGTTCATCTTTACTACCATATTTACGAGGTTTCGATCGTTTAACGCTCCGGTCTTCGTCTGGTGTTAGAAATTTCAAATTGAACTCTTTATTACAATCACTGGGGTATATAATTCTCATTCCATGTGCAATGCCACTTCTAGTAGCCATTTAGTAATCTCCCTTTAACTTAACTCTCTAAGTTGCTTAGTATAGAACTCACAACTCTTAAACTGACCAACGTCTATATCCATTATGCCATGTGTCCTTCAGCAGCAAGTGAATTTCTGGGATTTATAAACCTAATGTCTCAGTAAACATTTTTTACCACAGTTCATCTTGCAATTTTTAATGCAAATTATTTTATCTAGCATTTTTTTTTTTTTTTGCCAGGGATCATATTGCAATCTTTGGCAGTAATGATACTGATACGTTCCCTTATTTTTGTTCTTTTGTTCACTTTGATTACGAAAAGAAAATTATGAGACTGACAGTAACGAAGTGCTGTCTCTCGTCATGTTTCTCCTCATTTACACTACAATTTATTTTATTTAGTGCTTTCATGCAAATTTACGACAACCTTGAAAAGGATTTTCATCGTTCGTAATTGTATTAGATTTCTGTGGCCGTCATATTTCTAAATAAAAAAACTCGGTAAAAACCATCGACATGAAAATAATGTGCGCCAAATATTTAAATAAAATCTTTTGACTTCTTAATTTAAGAAGATGAGCTTCATGAAATAATAGATTTGCTTTGTTTCAGTTAGAAAATCAAATCACTTTGTACATATATATATATATATATATATATTGGACAAACATATAATCATCTGCAGTTGGTGAGGCCCAAATAATTAGGAATTTCGAAATGAAAGAAAGGACCACCTGCAGCAAAAACCTCATTCTTACATATTACTGCATCTTCTTTGAAGCAATAATATTCAACAAATATTTATTTTAATGAAAGCCGATTCCTTCAGGAAGACGCAAAGAAGATTACGCTTTTATGTGCTTCATGTGTTAAGCAGGCAATATCAGTTTCTCTTGATTTTTATTCAATATCCAGAATATAAAAATATGTATAATATTGTCGTAATGTAAACCAGTATATCAAATTAAATAATGTCTTTTAGAAAACATCACTCAATTCTACTGAGCTGTGCGACTTTCAAGCACATCTTGTAAGTTTTAGCTTTGAACTAAAGAAAACATCACCACAGTCATATCAATCAGTCAGTTAAGGGTCATACTTGATGCATATGACCCACGAGCCTGAGGATTTTCCTGAAGTATGTTGCCATTACTTTCTGCGGTAGACTGGTTGCCAACCAAGGCTATAGAATTCAATCCTGTCCTGAAGGAATAAGAGACTGATTCATACATTTCTCAAGGGTATGCGTGCGTAAGTGAATGAAACTAATTCAACTGGAATTCGAAATCGGCTCTCTGATTTCCTATTCCGAGCTGATATCTATTACACCACAACGAACATAGTTATTCTGAAAACACTGTTGCCATATTTAGACCGGTAAAAAAATAAAAATAAAAAATAAAATCTATCTATCTATCTATCTATCTATCTATCTATCTATCTATCTGATGTAAATATAGTTTAAACTAGGTTATTTCCATGGCAAAAAGTGCTCAATATCTGGGTGAAGCCAGTGTAAATATAAAATTAGATATTAGGAGAAATGGATCAGATCGTATATGTTCAAGCGTCACTTTTTTTCTTTTTAGACTTCAGGTATAAATAATTAATAATATACGATATCCCCACTAAATGGGTGCCAACTTAAACTTTAATTAGCTTATATTTTATGGAAAAAGATCAAATATTATACAGCATTTAAAACATATATCAAATTATTAATCTGCAAAGTTTAAGCTGTTAATCATTTATATTTATTAAAAGTTACATGTAAACCTTAAATGTAAAACGAATTGAAAAGGAGCCTAGAAATATTCTTCTCAATTATGTGTTTAACTCCATTTGCTTGTTTTCCTAATAGTTAAAATCTCCAAAAGTTTAAATGCAACATCAATTGTCATCTTCTATCTCCTTGATCCCCATCGTTCTCTTATCCTTTCTTCGACATCCCCTGCATCTTGTTTTTCTCTGACTGAAAACCTGATGTACACTAAAGCTGAATATAGTATTGAGAGACAGGAAAATTTCGTTAAAAACAAACACGAGAGTTCTGGATTCTTAAAGAACTTCTGTGCATCAGTATGGCAGCGAATGCTGGACAATTTCATGAAAGATGAAGGAAAGACTTGAAGTAACCTAAATGTAGTTCTACAGAAAAATAACTTGAACCGAACAGGTTAGAAACGAGGTCTTGGAAATAATTAAAACGGAAAAGAAACTGATACTTAACATCATGAAAAGACAGCTAAAGTCTTTAGGACATATAATTAGGAAGAAGGGCTTGGATAATCTGATACTCACCAAACAGATAGAGGGGAAGAGAGACAAGGAAAAGCAATGCATGACATACTTGATGACTTTGAGCAAATAGATGGCAGATCACGATTTTTAAAGTGTAACAAGACAAAGGGTTGTTAAGTGCTTCAAGGGATAGGGAGATGTAGAAGACCATGGTCAGCTATGTCTTGAAGACACACGGCACATAAAAAAAGAAATAACCTCCTGTGCACCAGTCGGGATCGGTCTTGCCTAGGGTGAAATTATTGTTAAAAAATATATAGATATAGAAATAAAAGACAGCATATCAAGTAGACAGTTTGATTTAGATTTCGATTAAAAGTCGAAGTCGTAAGAGGAATCTAAATAAATCTTCGTGTGTAGATTCTATTGCCTTGTTACGAAAACTATTTTCATAAGATGAAAATCACCAAAGCAATTTCTTGATTATAAAAATGCTGTATCTGTGTTTTCGCTGTATTTTTTCCATTCTATTTTCCTAGTGGATAAATTGAATATTTTTACGAGACCACACCTTCCCCTGTCAAAATCCCACAAATCAATCATAAACGTGGTTCTCGTCAGACTTATCTAGATGAAAAAAATCAAATTTCACTAAAAGTATTTTCCTAAATGAATCTGACTTCGATTTGTTAATTGCATTTATCACAATGAGGCTTGAAGTAGCTACTTTGTAATTATTGTTTAGTTTGGCGCAAGGGTATAAATAAATTATACTCGGTAATTATCATACAGTAGTAAAAGTTTACAAGACTTGCATGTTAACCATTATTAGACGACGAGAACATCTATTTGATTGCATTATCTTCATTTTTGAGATTAAATTTCTTCGTATTAAACGAGATATGTCGAAATCATAATTAAATTTGTATTGAGTAATTACTCTTTTTACAATAGCAATGGCCATTGAAATTAATTCTGTATATTTTTATCTGATATCAGAGGAGAGTCCATTTTAAATGGTTGGCTGTAATTTTTTCTGGCACTAATTTTTCAGTTATTACATTTGCGGCAAGTAAGACAAAGATGAACGAAAGACTTGAAGCAACCGAAATGTGGTTCTACCGAAGGATGCTAAAGATACCACGGACCAAACACAAAATGTAGTAAAGTTTATATAAATCTACTTTCAGAGTGTATGTTATTTTAATACACACACACACACACACACACACACACACACACACACACACATATATATATATATATATATATATATTATGTGTGTGTGTGTGTGTGTGTGTGTGTGTGTGTGTGTGTGTGTGTGTGTACTTATATAAAACTGCCTTCAGGTTATGTATACGCTGTGCTATAAAATGTAAAGTGATATCGTGTTTATGCTTCAGCTCCATTCAAAGGTTGCCTCATTTTATAAATGTAGCCTGTAATAAAAAAAATATGAAAAAATATGCAAACTAAAGTACGTCCGGTACTAAGAATTTCTGATAATGGATCTCAACCTGTAGAATAGATTACGATATTCGGAGTTGTACGAGTATATTCACTTTGGTTTTTTTAGTCACATAATCTCTTTGAATATTATGTTTCTGTTCTTGTACACTGTTGTTTTCTGCAGGCAACTGTTTTAACCAAAACCTTCATTCAACAGATTGTTCAAATCTCGCTTTCTATGCTCAGGTGATATTTCATATATCTAAATATTGATATTAAGGATTATTTTGTCTTTTTTGTCATTTCCCAGTTTCTTCTAATCTGAAGGGAATCTAATATGTTTAACCCAACATTTCCACCACCATCTGATTACTGGACAAGTCTATGAGCCCGGGATTTTTGGGTAGTGCAATGGACACCCGCTGTGAATGAGAAGTCGGGGTAAGGGCAAGTCCAAATTCTAATGAGTTCGTTACACTCACTGACGCGTAAATACCCTTGCAAAAATAGTATGAATCCCTCTCACAAAAACAAGTTATCTTACAATCTAAAGATATGTTTCGATTTGAAGTAACCAAAGAAAGGGATGATAAACCGTAAAATTGGGCTTATTGTGGAGTTAAAAATTTAATGTCTTATTCAGGTGAGAGAACATTTACGTATCCTCTCAGATGGTGTTCATCCCTTATTACTTAGCACAATTTTCCCTATTTAATAGATCACTCGTGCGCAATTTATTGTCCGCAATGTTTTGTCCCTATTCATGAAAGTTGATGTTACACTTCCAATTCCAATACAATATACTTGAACAAAATAAGATACAACAGAATTAAATTGTAATCGAATTCGCTTGCTTTATACATTTTACATGAAAATAGGTCTAAATGCAATGGAATATGTTTCTTTCGTCGGAATCGGTATTTTTGTAAAAATACAAAGATTTAAGAGAATCATTTATTATTATTATTATTATTATTATTATTATTATTATTATTATTATTATTATGAGTAGTAGCAGTAGTTATAATGATGAAAAAATTATGTTTATCATCGATATTATTTTATTTATTATTGCCTTCATATTTTATTGAAAAAACTATTGTTATTATCATTACACATTTTGATGGTATTGTTGTTTCCTTTTTTATAGTCATTATTGCGCTTACAAGAACAAACTCAATCATAAGAAAATAACAAACTTTTCCCGGAATAATGACTTTCAGTAATGGAAAAATCGCAGATATTGAAATGATGGGAAAAGTGTCATTTAAGCGTAAAATATATATTTTTTTATGGGCAACAATTATTCTGGAACCGGCAAAAAATCACATTTAGAGAAAAATATCAATGAGAATACTCGATATTTTCATTTACAGAACGGAAATCCGGGCGCAATATCAAAGACTGGTTAGCTTCTTGATCAAATTTAACTACAGATGTTAAATAACGTATCATTATTGCTGTTTTGATCGCATAGCATAAGGTTTCTATGAGTAGCTGTTGTGAAGGGAATCACATACACATTCTGCATTATGAGAACTATTCTCTTGTATAGTAATAAAAAGAAATGGGTAACAATTCGAGAAATCCGTTACTTATCATAAGCTGACATTGCAATAAAATACATTGAAAAATCTGTTAACTATTTTCTTTTGCAGAGAACAATATATCTTGAGGTTTATCTATAAGATTTAATTTTAAACATTAAATTTAATATAAAATAACTATGCGTGTCATCGGAAAGTGGGACAGGCGAACAGAGTTCAAATTCACACCAATGTTGTAACGTTCACTTTCACTCATAATAAACATATGAATCTATATGCTATCCCAGTTATGGGTTAAATATGCTAGACTTTCAAGTGAAATCCAGTCTAAGAAAACAGAATTACAAAACTGTAGAGAAATCAAAAAGAAACACCACTAAGATGTTTCCCAAAGAGTGGATGTCAATTTACAGAAAATAAAGAAAGGCAATCGAGTATTGATCGCCTATGTCCCAAAGAACAAGTCGTTTAAAAAATAACAGGTGTCCGTCTTTTGTTTAAGGACTCATTGATTTATTTTGACAGCAAAAATTTGGTTATGAAATAGTTTCGTAGAAAGAAAACGAGTAAACTATTATTGTGTAAACAAAAGTATATATATATATATATATATATATTATAGTTTAGAACATGTACAAATTATCAATGTACAAAGTGTACATTTTGTTTTGATATTCAAAGGAACAATGTCTCATCAGGTAGTGTGAAGGTAGATGGAAAATTCTAACTTACAACTGTGATTTCCCATTTTCTACCCCACTTACCTGTCACACATAATTTGCCAATATGAAGTAGAGAATTTTATAACTTATACTCCAACATAATTTAAAAAAATAAAAAAATTATATTACCATAATAAATGACCCAAACAATACTTAATTACTGTTCTTAATACCATATAATTGGAGTAGATAGATCAAACTATCACCCAGTTCACACTCCACCCATGTCTATTGAACAGATGTAGAGGCTCATCCCTTGTTCCCTGTTTAGGATGTGGTTTTCGGCTTTCTCTTTTCCAATCTTTTCACTCTTACGTAGCCCCCTGTGGTTCAGTGGCGTTACCGCCTTGCTCGGGGTGATACGATTAAAAAAAAATTAAATAAATAAAAAAAAACTAAGTATACCATAATTATTTAATCATAATTCTGACCTAATCATTCCAGCCTCTTTACCCATGAGATAATAGTAACCAAATCTATTCTTCAATAAAAAAAAAACTAAAATCTAACATCCTGTTAAAAATATTGGCTGCCCATTAAAAAAATCTATGGTCCTAATATGTATCTTATCCATACAAAATTAAAAAGTGACATCCTGCTTCCTCTTCATTACCCAAATATCAAATCTTCATAATTACTCAATTCTGATTTTTAATTGAACACTATTGACACACCTAAAGCATTTTCTCCAACTACCAATCTTTAATTTTCTAAATAAACATGACTTACTCTTATATTTTAATAATAAATCATTTTCATTATCTATTTAACATGATTTAATGAAATCAAATTTTAACTGATATTTTTCAGTTTCTGAATGACTAATATGTCTGATTTTTCTTTAGATTTTGTGAAAAGTGTTTCCGAAAAAACTTTCAAATTTATCCGGTGTTTGCTTCAAGTCACTCTCCATGAATTGTAAAAAGAGAAGAAGGCAAATGGCAGAGCAAAATTCATCTAAAGTATAAATGCCTATGCCGTAGTGTGTAGAAGAAAGTTGGCTCGTTTCAGAAAGGAGCCTTCAGTCTAAAGGCTGAGCTAATCGAAGGTCGTCAAAGAGAAATTGATTCTGACGAAATAGAAGTAGCATTACAGTTAGAAAACTCAGTTGGTATTCAGCCATATGACTGTGAAATTTTAAGAGTTGGAAAAGTGCCAAGCGTTGGAAAGTGAATTCTACATCATCTGTCATCAGAGAATAACAACCTGTCGATTATTGTACACCAGTGGATGATTTTCGGTCAGCTTCGAGTGCTTTTTGGGGTAGAGACATTACCAGAGATGAAATTTTGATAATTTACCGCAATATTAAACGGCGTCGGTGACTTAACCGTGGTTGAAGAGTCAATAATGTGATTGCATGCAAAACTACACTTCTGTTCTTATGAAGAGATATTATCGTTTATTATGCGCTGTTAACCGATAATCAAGCAATCACAGCCGAAATATTCTGCTAACAGTCAATTAAGGGATTTTTAAGTGTTTTTGAATAAAACCGTCTACATTTAGCAAGAATAAAAGGCATTATCCTTCCCTTTGGGCACAACTTCATACTTCACATATCTGTAAAAAGACAGGGATGGGAAAAATACTTCAGTCACTATATTCTCATGATATCACTCATTCCAATTATCATCAGTTTAGAAGTTTGAAATTACCTTTAGGTTAACGTTAAAAAAGAGTAAAAATGTGCTAGATTCTTATTGCAACAAAAGTCTAAATAATTTTATACAAATGACATTAAATGTTTATTGGCAATGATTAAAAGATCAGTGAAAAGAATAGTTATGATATTACTGATTACATGTTTCCCTATTAACTACAATTTTGCTAATTCGTCATAGAAGTAATCAGGTAGAAATTTCATTACAATTAATTAATGTGTTGAGAAGTCTGGCACTTAACGGGGCAGAATCATGCAGACTTCAATGTTTTATGAATGAAACCAATATAATGTCCTCACTCCTTCATAAAATGACAAACCTTCTATCTCGATATCGAGCACTTTACGACAAAAACGTGTTTCCCAAAATATCTTTATATCAGTAAACCACTGAAAAAAAAATCTTGGCACTAAGTATCATCACAACTAAGCAATATATATATATATATATATATATATATATATATATATATATATATATATAGGTAAAGTAGCAAGGTTTATTCACCTATAGTCTGAATTATTCAGCTATTTTACATTAAATACCGCCAAGTAACACATAGTATTTTTTTATATCAAATTCTTAGACTGAATAACCAGTTACCTATTTATTAGTGATAGAATTAAATTCATCTGATATTTAAAATCAGTTAGAATTCATTATTGTATTTCATTTAATATTTGCCTTTTAAAGATCCAGTTTTTACACATTTCGTAACGAGCACAAATGAAGATCAGTTTTAAGTTTCTCATATTACTTAAAATATATATTCCTCTAAAGTATGACGATGTGGGTTAAGAGTACGTATATGTATATTTCAAGGTTATCCATAGTTAACTTTAGTTCGGTTATTTCACTCATAAAAATATTTAATCTATGCAATAAAAAATAGTCGATGAATGTGAAATCAAGAAAATATCTCGACTGGGCAAAAAACTATGCAATAAACTATCTTATATAAAATTATATATTTTTATTAAATTTAACAAAGCTTTGTGTAAAAAGTAAAACCATATCAAAATTGAATTACATTTACTAAATGGTTCAGACTTGCACAGCTTTCATAAAAAGGTTGCGAAGAAGATTTCAAAACGGTCAAACGGACGGGATAATTACCGAAAGAAAAAATGATTTAAAACAAATACATACCCTCGAGACTGAAATTGTGTCACAGAGCGTCCGTAATGATTTTATTCTAAAAATAATAACTATCTCGAAATATGATTGCCAAGAGAAAAGATCGCTTCCCGATGCATTATCCGATTATCTTTTATAGCTTTGTATAGTAACTTGATTTTCTAATATAGATGTTTTTTTTTATCTTTATTGCTTTCAGACGACGATCAAAATGTTTTGTGGGTCCAAACTAAAAAAATATTCGATAAAAACTAAAAGTATTGTAGAGTCAGCCTAATTAATGGTAAATAATTAATGAAAGGTAAATCATGAGAAGTGTACCATATTTATTGAGGAAGCCTATAATAGTCTGTGATTTGCACAGTTAGTCACAGGTTCTTGAATAGTTTACAAGATACAATTCAGTTAAGAATAATGGTGGATCGGTAATAGGCTGTTATCTTTCATTTCGTTTTTAGCCGCTAAGAATGATTAAATAATAGCGTATATTTAGCTCATTAACTTCAAAGAAAACCTCTGAATTAAAATCATTGACTATAAATTGTGGAAACACACAACTAATAAAGAATGTGAATCTGTGGAGAGCCACGATCAGTTTTATCATGGAATTTAGAAAATGTATCAGGACATTTGATATGTTATGTACATTTTGAACGGATGTGTGTTCCGATGCAGTAGATATCGTTTCGGAAAGAGAAAATGGATTATCGAGTTCGAATTTGCTGCATTTACTTATGCCTCATTTTATAAAAATGTAAATTTCTAAATAAAATGTTTGGAATGTAGCTTTTTGTTTCCATAATCTTTTAGATTTAGTATTGGTAACCTTAAGTGGGAGGAGTTTAAAATCTATTTGTAAAAAATTTATTTTTAAAGATTTTTACGTGGTCTTAAATTTTTGATCGGGAGTGTATTTGGTTGGCAACCGATCTAACACAGAAAGTAATGGCAACCTACTGCGGAAAAATCTTCTCCCCAGTCAGTCATGTCTCTTTCGAGACATGCTCGCCTAAGCGTGTATCACGTAAAGCCCTTAACTGACTGAGTGATATTTTGAACAAATTTGTAATTGTTGAACCTGTAATTTGAATACGATGATGACGATTGTGACAATGGTGGTTAGTAATTTAACGATTATTACAATTGCAATAATAATAATAATAATAATAATAATAATAATAATAATTGTATTTTTGCTGCCAAGAACCAATGCTTGCTAACTAGAAATTACTAAGTATGCATGCTGAAAAATTGTTCTTTAATGCAGATTCTGTAATAAATATCCAGGAACAATTGACCGTCTTGTATCAAGCTGAACCCACTGAATATACAACACGGCACGGCAGAGTGAGCCAATAACTGCATTAGAATGTAAACTGCAAGACATTTGTATGAACACCATCCAGATTCAGTTACAGACATAGAAGCTGTAACAATTTTATAGGACATTAGAATACATACAGATAGAACAAATCAAAGCTAATCGCTCAGACATCGTGATCAGTGACCACAAAAATGTATCTTTGAAGATCTTCAAAAACACTATCTATATAAACGAGTCTGGATTTAGAAATCTCAAAAATGTGGCAAATGAAAATATCTCGGTTTGATTGGAAAGGTTCCGATAGAATCATTAAAGCGGTTTCTTGTAGCCTACGTTTAAAGAAACAGAACAATTGTATTCACAAGTACAGCCCACACCATACGAAGAGCTTTTTTAATGTCATAATGCCATTTATGTCCTAAGTTCTCTGTTTGAGATCGAGAAAAATGAATATACACCAGAAATCAAATGAATAAAGCAATAATAAATCTACAAATATACATAACAAATTTTGCAACAGAAATTTAATTAAAATAAAATACTTGGGCGGTTTCCATTATTAAATATTCTGCACACTTCTTAAACTGAACAACAAAATGAGCTGTACCACAAAGGACGAAATCTCATGACAGTGGCAGGGAACTATACTATGCTGATAGGCTATATACTGAAAGAAAAGGAGGTCGAAGACTAGACAGAATGAAAGATTGCAACTATTTGGCGCCCAAAGGGCTAAATCAGTAGACAAAATAACGTAAATAATGACGACATACAACAAGAAAAACTACACAAAACGATGAACAAAAAACAAACACAAGAACTCAAATAATTGATAGAAAAACAATTATGTGCACACTTCCGAATGAAAATTGAAATACTAACGAGTAATTTACTACGTGGATAAAATTTAAATAAACACATTAGTTTTCTCTACCAAAAACTGATTAACAACTCCACAAAAGCAAGATAGATAAAACGCAGGAAAATACTTAATGTAGACTGCGTGGAAATATAGCTGCAACTCTAAACCACATAAGCAATGAATGCATGAAATTAGCTTAGAACTACTACAAGAATAGACTTGCTTGGATAGGGATTATAATCCACTGGAAATTTTACAAACAGCAACATTTTCACATAAACAAATGGTATTGTAATGTAGGTAATTAATATTCAGTTGATTCTTAAAGTTTGAACAGTAAAAGAAAATACTTTCAGAAATAACATGAATTTAAAAGACAAGAAAACAAATTTTTTATAACAAGTAAGGCTTACAAAAACAGGTACCGTTTTCTTATACTTCTGAAATAAAAATGTGTATTTGAGTTTAATAAAAAAGTATAATATTCTATAAGATTAGCCATTGTTGAAAACTTTTTGGGCAATTCTTCATAAAAAAAGAGAATACAGGAACTAGCATCCATTAAACATTAGTGAAAACATTACAACTTACAGTCACCAGAGTCAAAATGATTGTACTGGCTGAACAGAAGAAGTGAGGGCAATGTGAACTCTATGTGATATTTTCGCTTCTACAGATATTATTTCTAAATATTTTATCGGATCATATTTTGGTTTTTAATTGATCTGATAGACTCAACATGACTCAGAAAATTAAAATGTTAGGTGTGTTCCTTTTGGTAACAAAAATTTTGCTTTTTGTCATATGGGATGCTTACGCCTATGTCTCCACTATTTGAGGCAATATATGTTTTGTTTATTGGAGACACAAGAACGGTGAGCTATAGCGGTTAGATGTGATTTTGTTAGGATGTGAATGAATACGGATGCTTACATATATTTAAAGCTTTATGTTTTGAATTTATGAAATTGGATTCACGTCATTTCAACACAGAATCTGACCGTGAGAATAAAATGCAAAATCTTGATCTTCAAAATTTAAATGAATCACTCTATCCAGACGATAAATATGAAACTAGTAGTCATCAATAAAAAGAGGAAAACCTGTCTGATCGTAGATTTTACTTTTGAGGAGAGACGAGCGAAAACAAGAAAGAGGATATAAAGATGAATAAATAGGTTGGCTTTAACAAGGAACAGGGAAGTTGTGTAAAATGAAGGTTACAATTGTTCCATTTGTTAGGAATAGTCTCGAAGATTAGAGGAACTTGAATTCAGGAAAAAATTGGGATTATCGAAGCGAAAACATTATTGAAAGCTCTGCAGTAGGAAAAAGACTGGTTGTCACTTAATCACCAGTTTCCAAGTCATTGATTACAGGTTTGAAGATTAAATGAATGCAAATATCAATGAAAGTAATAATTAAGCAAATGATGATGAGGCAAAAAGAAAAACGAAGCACAATAGCAATTTTTAAATCTTCTAAACTGTCTATAAACTTGATCTGTAAGCTCGTATTGTGAAACATTTTTCTGAATGATGATCTAATATGTTCAATGATTAATGTTCGATCAAGTAAAAAGAGAGGGATATTATTTGTCTATATTTCTTAGATGAGGTAGTATTTACACTATTTACATTATTCAGACTATTGTCGTTATCTTTGTTGCCATTTGTAAGACGATTCGGCCGTTGTATGTTCCGTCCTTCTTCAGGTGCTAGCAATTTTGAACCGAAACCTTTACTACGATAACTGGTGTATATCATTCTTATTCCTTTGTAAGAAGCTTTTTTGGTAGTCATGAGTTATCTCTCTCTAATCGGACTTTCTGAGGTAATTGTTCGCCACTGCTGTAGCCTGGTTTTGAACTCACACCTCTTTGGATCAAGTCATTGGAACTAACCAACGTCTATATTCACTGGATCAGAGGCATATTATGTTAAAAATAATATTCGTTGTGTTAAATGGAATTTTGCTTCATCAGAAGAGAGACTTATTTATTTGCTATTGTAGATGTATCTGACAATATAAGACTGTTCTTTGCAGCTTCTTAATGTTTTCTAAAAGAGAATAAATTTTCACTGAGCTCCAAAATGAAAATGATATTTTTTACACAAGAAAAAAAATAAATATGTATGAATATATAAATTCCCACACTAGGAACATTGTTTTGTTTTGTCTTTGTTTTTTGTTTTGTTCTTTTTTTCTGTTATTTTTGTTGTTTTACTTTTTTAAGGTAAAGTGCCGTTTGGTAATTCTTGTCTGCTTCATGCGGAAAGAAATATGTTTTCCTTATATTTATTTTGTAAATGAACTAAATTTGTCAAAAGTGAAGGAAGGTAATTAGTTTGAAGATATTTTCAGTTTCCATTTTGTCTTCATTTTGCATTCTAATAAGAATATAATTGTTTTCCTCGTTTCAGAAGCTTAATTATCAGACATAATATTGATAGCAGTGCACGCACATTTATATGTATATATGCATGTAGCTGTGTAAGAGAGCGCACGTATATGTTTACCTTTTTATAGTAAAGAAAAAATTGAGTAGAAGCGGTTATTTAAGGCACCAGAACATGTCTTAAATAAACAGTATTTTGTTGTAACTCTCCAGTTCACGTTTAATGCCGCATACCTTTAAAACGTACGCCATTATATATTTTAATGTAATATCCCTTTAAACGTACGTAATTATATATTTTAATCCCTTTAGAACGTATGTTATTATATATTTTAATGACATATCCATTTAAAACATATTAAATTATATATTTTAATGTCATATCTCTTTAACGTATACCATTATATCTGTAAATCAACATGATTTTTTTTAAACAAGTCGATTTTTGTTTTTTTCGTTGCCTTTTCTACGGCTTTAATTTCTAAGTTCTCCTTAATTAATATTGACTGCCAACCAAAAACACTATTTTACCTTAAACTGGGCAAAGGAAGAATAGATGAATTTATGTTTTCTCCCAGGGCATTAGTTCGAAAAAAATACAACAGTTCCAACAGGAATTTAAACACGCTTCGCCAATTTCATTTTTTATGCTTGTCACCATTCCATTAGTTAAAAAAAACAATCGTAATATGTTCATGTCTATGGAAAGTGTTTATCAATCCTCGATATTCTCATAAAATTCACTTCTACTTCCTCTTCTTACGTTTTTATTACACACTTACCAATTATTTCTCTAATTAGCGTTTGATCCTTGTATTGAGTGAACATTAATAATAAAAACTAACAATGAACAAAAACAGCATTTGCGTTTTACTTTTACTTTACCTTCTTTATGCAGATTACGAAAGAGAATGTAGTATAAAGAATAGTAAAGGATTTGTTATTTTAGAAACATTATATTTTGATAATTCTACAATTTATAGCAAAGAAACATTTAAAAATGTTAATATAAGTGATCTGATATTTAACATAATTCCTCATCGATGAACATATTGCCATTTTCACTATTCCGGCCTCTGCGAATCTGACTAATATAAGCATATTGGCTACAAGTAATTTTTATTAAAATAATTTTTATAGGTCAAAATAACTTAATAAAAACATACTTTAAGACTACTTTTTACTTTTACTATGTTATGCCATTTTATCATTTGCATAAAACTCTCTCGAAACTATTATTTAACAAACATTTAATTGGAATTAAATAAAAAATGCTGATATCCATATGCAACAGGTTGAAGATTGTGTATATTAAAGAGGCTATTTCTATGTAAAATGCATTTCATTATATTAATTCAGTTTTAAAGTCACTTTCTCTTAATGTTTTAATCTGTTAGTTTATATTTTCTTTCGTGCACCAACTGATTATTATTTTAAAATGGCGAAAATGATCCATGCAATTTAGCGCAAATTGAAAAATTTGAAAATTTCGATGTCACAAATAAAATAATCGACAAATGGTGATCTGCTTTAAAAGACTTAATATAAAATTGAATTAACGTCAAATGGATATTCAATATTAGTAATAAATCCGAATATCAAGATTTTGTTATTATCATTAGAATACTGAAAGATACATTTTTCATCCACAATTAAAGAAATAGAAATAGAAATAGAAATAGAAAATCTAATTTGCCACTTTAGTCAAAGTAATTAATAATTTAATCTCGTCTATTAAAATCTTAACCAAAATCTACTCGTCATATTCTCATAATCTGTATTCATGTTCTTTACAGGAACCTCACTCAGTAAATCTCTACCTTAAATGTCTTTTTGAACTTTAAATGGATAAAAGCGGAGAGCCGAGTTCGAATTTCAATTGAATTCGTTGCATTTGCTTACGCACAAATGCCCTTGGGATCAGTCTCTTCCTTCCAGTTATATGTCAAATAAAAGAAGAGCTTGGGTTCTAGAGCCCTGGTTGGCAACCAGTCTACCACAGAAAGTAATGACAACCTACTCGGAAAAATCTTCTGCCTATTCAGTCAGATGTCTTTCGAGACATGATCGCTTAAGCGTGTATCACGTATGGAATTTAACTGACTGATAGGATGAACATTTACTAAAATCAACTTTCGTAAGTAAATTTAGATTTCTGTATTCAGTGGTCATTTCTCCCTTGAAGAGAGTAAAAAACAGAAAGAAAAATGGCGTTTTTCATATTATATGTACAATGCTATGGCTTTCCACAGCAACAGAATAAAAGATAGTTGATGAAGCCTATGAAGAAAATCCAATTAGGAGGAGTTAATTTCGTGAATGGTTTCTGAAATTCAAGGTAAACTTGATCTGACAAAAGATCCACACAGTGGAAAACCACAAACTTTGGAATTGATGACTTGCAACCTCTTCTGGATGATTATCCAACTCAATCGTAATTGAAATTGTCTGAAAAAAAATTGTTAATCATCCAACAACTGCAAATATTTGCAAAGTATAGAGAAGATTGAAATGCGCGAAAATAAATTGCATAGGGATTGTTAATTTTTATCTAAGAGATAAAAAGTGGGATAATTAAAAACATGGACGAATCTAGGACATCCAGAAGTATATTTAACAGTACCAACTATAAAACATAAGTCATTTGAAAAAGTAAGTTATTTTTCTGTATTTGGTGCAATATTAAAAGTCTATTGTATAAATGAATTGCTGAAATCTGGAAAAAATTAGTACACACCTTAGCCTTTATTCTAAATTTGTGCATCGATATTGAAAAAAATGGTTATAAAGAAACCAGAAAAACATTCAAACAGCTGTTCACACGTTGCCTTTTTCGACAGAAACAATGACGGATTTGGAATAAGTAACTATTCCTCAGTTGATGTGATTTTGATGTAATGGGTATCGACATGGAATGAGAAATCAGAGAGTAAAGTTCGTTGCATTCACTTACGTGCAAATACCTTTATGAAAAGTGTTATTTAATCTCTTCTCCCTCCAGCTGTGAGTGGAATAGCAGGAAAGATTTGCTTCTATAGCTTAGAATCGTAAAAGCCTACCGCAGAAAGAAATTACCACCTACCGCGGAAAGTCATGGATTCCAAGAGACATGATCGCCCTAGCGTTTATTACATATGGAACTTATTTGACAAACAAAGATATTAACCAGAATTGGTGCTATCAAGTTATAATTTGATGTAATTATTACAACATTTCTTATATGTTCAAAACTATTAATGATGTCTTCGAAGTTCCTAATACCTTTAACAACATTACTGAGATCAAGAATAGTTTTATCAAAACAAAACTGAAATGTTTCCGAAACACGTGTCCAAAGTCAAAGAATGTCAAACAAAATATCTTAAATAAATATATTTACTAGTCATTAATTAAAAGATTTTGAATAAAAAAAATTAATAAGCCAGTAAATTTGGATAAGATGAGGGTTTTTTACGTTAGATTTCATTCAATATATTTTTCCATTTATGTACACACATATTAATACCAGCTTCTTTTTTTCTTCTATGTACCTTGTTATTTCAGGACGTAGGCGATCATGGCCTTCCACGTCTCTGCATCTCTGGTGGCTCTTAGCACGCTTTATCCTGTAACATCTCGCAACCTTCGTTCTGTCATCCACCTGCTCAGGTCCTTCAAATATGTTATCCGCTGCTTTCCTCAGTCTGTTTGTCCTCTATCTGGCCTGTTAGTATCAGGTTCTCTAAGCCATTCTTCTTCATAGCATGTCTAAGGAACTTCCGTTGTCTCTTCCTGATACTCAATATTAACTTCCTTTTCGTTTCCATTCTTTCCAACATCTCACAATTGCTCACATGCTCGGTCTATAGTACAATGCGTTAATTTATGTGAAATTTCAGTTAGAACAAGGTCAGGATACACAGCAACCAGTGAAAATCCAAATCAGTAGGATTGGTCAACAAAACGATGATTCCTATCGTTAATCGTATATGTTCTCTTTTCCAATCTTTTCACTCTTTTCCTTTTTTATTATTTTATTTTTTTTTTTTTTCAATTGGAGTAGATAGACTAAACTATCGCCCGGTTCACACTCCACCCACATCTATTGAACAGGTGAAGAGGCTCATCCCTTGTTTCCTGTTTAGGATGCGGTTTCCGGCTTTCTCTTTTCCATTCTTTTTACCCTTACGTAGCCCCCTGCGCATCAGTGGCGTTACCGCCTTGCTTGGGGTGATATGATTAAAAAAAATGTTCAGGTTTAATAGTAATAGATTAACTGCAAGATTTCATCATTTTACTGTTGAAATGGTGGAGATGTAACTGTAAGTTCTTTACTAACAGTTTCTTCTATCGAAATGTCAATCTTCTCTCTTCTTAATTCTTATATAGTCATTCTCATATTCACTAGCGCTTAGTAACCTTTGCGTTCTAGTGGCTTTCTTTCCTTTCTTGAGATGAAATGTGTAAAAGAAGGAAATTCTCTAAATTGATTAAAACGTAAAAAACATTTAAATACTTTCTTAAATATAATAATATGAGAAAAAGTTAACTGAATTTTTCTATCAAAAACTTTTTTTCTACTCTGTCTATATTTTCAAGAAATGTGGGCGCTGGGAACTTTGGGATAAACTTATTTTTTATATAAATTATAGATTTATATTCTTGGAATTATTTATGTATACAAATACTTTCTTGGTTATTTACTTAAATAATCATATTACTGAATCATCAACATATAATTCCACAATTTTTCTTTTTTCTTAGACTAGTAAATCTTTTATCCTTTTCTATTGCTTTTTAGAGATACTCTCGCACCCTTATACAATGGTTGATTATAAACAATAGAAAGTGTCACACTGAGATCCGATGGTACATCGGCATGGCCAAGGCGCATTTCATGAGCTAAACAGAGACAGGAAGATTTCGTTAGAAACAAAGAAATGTGTACGGGGCTTTTATGTGATATCTGTCCTCCACTATAACAGCGAATGCTGGACGATTTTATCAAATATGAAGGAAAGACTCGAAGCAACAGAAATGTGGTTTTAGAGAAGGATACTAAAGATACCATGGACCTAACATGTGATCAACACCAAGGTTTTGGAAAGTGAGGTAAATGGAAACTTATACTTAGCATCGGGAGGTTTCTGGGACACGTAATGAGGAAAGATAACCTGGAAAATCTAATACCCTCGGGTTGGATAGAGGGAACGAGAAACAGGAGTAAGCAGCGTGAGATATTCTTGATGGGTTTGAGCAAGTGAATGGCGGAGCGCGTTTCGGGAAAGATACCAAGAAGAAAAATGTTAAGAGTGACAAGATATATGCGTAAGTGGTTGTTCATTATCGCCCACGTCCTGAAAGAACACGGCACATAAAGAAGAAGAATTAAAAAGCCTTATTTTTCTCTAATGAACGCTGCATACGAATTATAGTAGAACAAATGTCTGAAAGATAAAAAGTAACATATAGCATAAAATATGAGCTGATCCTCTGTCCATTACACATAAATACCTAAATTTAAATTGAATTTTTTAAAATCTTTAGCTTTAAACGAAAGCCGAAAGTTTAAATTTACTAATTCCAAAATAATCTGGTGTATTTCAAACCGAAATTACATTGATTGGAATCTAAAAATTTTCAGATTTAAAAAAAAATTCAAACCGACAAATTTTGTAAACAGATGCCACTTCTCGGCTTTGCAAAATCTTTTGCAGTTAAAATGTATCTCGCGGATATGTTATTTTATTTAAATTAGCAAATTTAAACTTACGTTAATCTGATTTGAATCAAGTATTAACTGCTTACTGCCTGAAATGTAGTATAAAAAGTTTCTTAATTACAGTAGCTTTGTTATCAGTGTTATCATAATGTTACCAGTGCCGATAATTGACATGACACACAAAAGCTGTCAAAAATAAAGAAGCTAAATATGGTGGCCGAATTTGACATAATTTTATGTAGCTTAATCGTACACTTCGTTTTTTGGCTTTTAAGTATACAGTAAAACTAGAAATGTAACATAATATTATTTTCCACAATTATTTTATAGAATTTTAGTTAGTTGACTTTTATAGTCTCATGTTTGAAGATGTTTTATGAAAATTAAAAAATAAAATAATATAATTTTCTTTTAAAATAATTTTACAATTTAATAACAGAGAATGAAATTATATAATTCAATAAGTTATTAAATTTTATGACATTTATTAATTTTTATTTTAATATCTATTTTTCATATTCTTTATGTACATCCACAAATTGTGAATTTCACAATAAATTATTTTAACAAAATTAGAAAACTAAGAATTAAAATATAAAAATTTTTGGAATTGTAATAGATTGATATCAAATTGTAGATAAATTACTATAAAACTTGCAAAGAATTGTAATAGTTTAGTAGCAATTTGTATATCATTTGCTATAGTAATTGCTTGTAATTGAATAGATTGCTATAGTGTAGATCAATAGTAATAAGAATGGAATAGAATTCCATTAGATTAGAAGTTGTAATTAGTAATTAGTTGTAATAGTAATTGTCTAAAGTTTTCATAGATTGATATCAAATCATAGATCAATTGCAATAGAAAGTGAATAGAATTGTAATAGATTTGCAGCAATTTGCATATCATTTGCAATAATAATTGAAATTGATAGATATCAAATTGTAGATCAGTTCTGAATAAATTAAATAGAATTGAATTAAATTAGTAGCAATTTTATATCAAATGAAATAATTATTGCTGCAATTGTAATAGTTTGATATTAAAGGATAGATCATCTGCAATAGAAATTGTATAGAATAATTATAGATTAGTAGCGATTTGTATATATATGTATTGTAGTCATATCAGATTGCAGATCAGTTGGAATAGAAATTAACTAGAATTCTATCAAATTAGTAGCAATTTGCGTATTAGTAGAAAGATTAATTGATTGTAATTATAATAGATTATCTAATTGATGACCAGTTGCAAGATTAGTAGCAATCTCTATATCAAGTGCATTTGTGATTGCATTGAATTTTAAGAAATTGATATCATATTATAGATTAATTACAATATTAATTGTGATAAGTAGTAGCAATTTGTATATCAGTTCAAATTTTAAATCAAATGCAATAGAAATTGAATATAATTGTTGTAGATTAGTAACAATTTGTATATCCACTGCAATAGTAATTGCTTGAAATTTTAATACATTAACTGATATCAGACTCTAGATCAATTGCAATAGAAATTGAATAGATTTGTAGCAATTTTAAAAAGTAATTGCTTTTAATAGCAATAGATTGATATCAAAATGTAGATCAAATATTATAGGAATTGTTTAGAACTACAATCGTTTTATAGAAATTTGTATATCAGTTTCAATATTAATTGCAAGGAATTGTAATAGAATGATATCAAATTATGGGTAAATTTCATTAAAGACTGAATAGATTTTTAATAGGTTAGTAGCAATTTGTATATCTGTGAAAATAGTAATTGCTTGAAATTGTAATAAACTTAGATCAAATTTAAATCTAGACATATTTAAATAACACATTTAAATATGTTTTTCATTATAAAATTAAAAACATAACTGGAACAAAAAACCTCTGGGATAATCTCACTTCGACGCAGATATATCAAGATCTGTATATGGGTATAATTTTGTTGAATTTTGATTGATTTCATTTTATATATTTGAGGGTGTACTAAATGCTTCTTTGTCCGGCCAAGATTAAATTCCAAAATAGATGGCTCGTTGTTTGGTATGTTTTTGCAATTTGTCTTGGGCCGATAATCTTTTAACACTACCTATGATCTTTTCGTGTTAGAATGTATTAAGAACACATATCCGTTTTATTTTCCGGCTACTCACTCAGCAGGATCAATAATGTATGCAAGACATGAAAAGCTCTATTGCTAATGTACATTTCGTTTGAAGGTAGCCTATGTTGATATCCTTGAACTTGTTTTTTTTTTCAATGACATAACGGCAAAATGGCGCCTGCAGATATGCACGTTTCTTACAAATATTTTCTTCTTTTTCTTCTTAATATGAAGTCTTCACTACGTGTGTTTGAAGATATCTGACAAAATCCAATCGAATTATTTTAACACATTCACTGCTACCTTGGATTTTTAAAACTTACATAATATTAATAATCGCTGATTGCATGATAGCTATTTTTAAGCTTCTATTTAATTAATAAAGTTATTAATGAATAATGATAATGTGCATTCTTCTCAACAGATTTGTTTTTCTCCATAGTGTTTTTCTCTGTCGCATTTGTGCATCATATTAGTTTCGTTTACAAAAACCGTTCTGATCGTTGCTATTTAAGATTGCTGTCCACTGTCAGATATGTTAGCTAGCCAATTCATGTTGCAAACGCCTGCTCAGGCTCATTTGTGTTTGTTCATCACTCACAGAACACACGTGTGGTTTAAACTGCAACTGTCTTGATCGGACCTTGGATTCAGTTTTTTTCAGAGAGAGCGTATCACCTGGCGAGATCAAAAGTCGGAACAATGCCAGTACGTTCATACCTTTCAGCGCAACTATTGACGATATAGTCTCATCAATGCAATTCACCGTTTTAAGTTTTAATGTAATTTTTAACAGTGCTGCACATTGGGATCGTCTACACAGGAGGATAATATCATGAAGTCACTTTCCTCATAAATCGATACTGGTGAGATTCGAAAACGAATCTAAACACTCGCTCATATATTTCTTTAAATAAAAACAGGAAAAGGATGCCAATATTCATCAGATTCAGTACATGGTACAAAACATACATGTGTAGTAGTAAATGTGTTAACATAACTCAAAGTATTTTTCTTTTCTCATCTTTTATGTGTCAAATCTTATAAGCACATGAATAATTATGACTCTCCACAAGTTGCTTTCTTGTTTGACGTAAATAACTTTTAAACTTTTACTAGCTCATTTTCCCTGTTCTGCTATCCATTAAAAAAAAGGAGTTTAATTCATTACTTTCTACTTCCATTGCATCTCTTGATTTCAGTATATCATGTGAGTGATTTAACTGTTTCAATATATATTCCAAAAAGGTCAACTATCTTTTTCTGATAGTAAATATACTATTCTATAATTTTATTATTTTCCTTAAGACTATATCATTGCCCATATGCTTTGTCATTTCAAGTCTCTTTAAATTGTCTGACATTCATTGCTATATAGGGATTTAGATATTACATAGATGTTCAACACTCTTTTCTTTCTTTCTAGATTTTGATATCTGTTAATATTTTGCACAGTTTCAAAAATATATATTTCGATATGCTCCTTTGGATTTATGTGTCATATATTCTGTTCTCTGTTACTAAACTACCCAGATAATAAAACATCTGTAGCTGTTTGAGTTTGATTTAACCAATACGTAGCACAGACTTATGTTTAATTTTAGTTTTTGTTAAAACTTATGATCTGAAATGTTATACTGAACAGAAAATATACGCTAAACTTTTCTAGCATGGTTCAGTTAGAAATATAGACAAAAAAATACTACTCGTTTTTTATGGACCTTCAGATCAAAAAAGGTAGGTTTTCTTCAATAACTAATTGTTGATTTGAGTTCAGCATATACATTTGCACAGAAATAATGCTATTTTGGATAAATTTGAAGGGGGAAAAGCCTTCGGGACCTAAAACGAAATCTTACTATTTAAAATGCTATTATAAAGTTTCTTATATAATTTCTCACTGAGATTGTTATTCATAAAAAGTATATTGATGATAAAATTTGTATTTTTATTTTTATTTTCATGAGTAATTTTGTTCAAACAAGCATTTTTCAAAGCATGTTGAATTTTAGTTTAGTTTAGCGTTAAAAACATAAAATAGAAGCAAATTGATATTTTATCCTACAAAATTATTGAAAACTTCATAAGAACGTTGTTATGCAACAAAATGCAACATTCATGTCTATTTCGTTTCATGTCATTTTTTCTAGAATTTATAGATCTGCTATGGTTTTTGTTTCGTTAAAACAATTTAACGAAAAACAATTAATTCTAATATTTAACTGCATATCACAACAGAAACTCTGATCAACGGGTGGGAAGTGATAGATCCGAAGACGGACCAAGCTATATATTAATTACACTGGTTAACAAGAAAAAGAATTTGAAAGTGTCAAGACACTAAACTTCCTTTTCAGCTAATTTGAAGGAGCTGAATCTGAAAATGACCTTATTTTTTCTCAATTAGCTTCTGTTTTTGATGTATAGAAATGTCTCATTTTTTAATCATTTTTTAATTTGTTTTCTTTATAAATAATATTGACAGATTGAAATATTTCTCAACATAAAATGATAGTAACCTCTCATTTCGTATTTAAACCATGTATTGGTCTGTTTATTGAGAAATACTGGGTTTTTTTAATAAAAATCAGATCCTATATCTTTGGAAAAAAACGCGACTGAATGCACCAAGTCCAACAAGTATTTTCCTCAAATCATTTAATAAACTAACAGCAGAAATAAAACTTTCGTGAACATAAGAAACATGGTAAACATTTTCTCTTTCTTGTTTGTCTGTCTTGTTCAACGTTATTTAAGCCTATTTTGATACTCTAGCAGTAATCACCCATCATTCGTTTGTCCCACTGTCCCTAGTAGCGTCTTTCCATTGTTTTAATAACTTGATGAAATCGTCCTTCTTGCTCATCACTCATATCGGCACAATTATCTGAAAAAATTGTCACTGATAAAGTTTATCAGTTAATTTGAATTTTGGCGATAGATTGGAAAAATTCAGTGCATTTGTTTTAACATTTTTAATTCAAAAACACTTTTTTCTCATAAAATACCTTATTTCAGGTAGATGACATAGCTCATTGTACCTAAAGATTAATGGGTTTCTACTACCATTACTAACTAAATGTTAAGATTAGCCAAAATTGTAAATTGATTTTCCAAAAATGAACAATTTCGGTACAGCATAAATTGTAGCTAACATTGAATATCTAAGACTATTTTCGGAATCAGCACCATCAAATTAGATAAAAAGTGTTTTGTTTCTTAGGTCCAAAATCTGTGTTGACCAGTATTATCAGAGCTTAGTAAAGGAATAATATACCAAGATAAAAAGGAAGTTTTTTAGCCAAATTAATTATGCTCTTAATCTCTACAAACTAAATTAATTATGCTCTTAATATATACTATTTTCTTTTAATTTCTTAAACTGACTGCAATAGCGAACTACCGCAAACTCAGACTGAAAATAAGTCTTTGACCATAGTGGAAATTTTCTGCAACTTTCTATTAATAGAAATATAATAATATTTTGGATTAAAAAAGTAATGGTTTAACACAGCATCAATTTGGAACAATATGATCTCCAAATACATGATGAAACAGAAATGCTATTAAATATTTTGAATCTGTTGATAACGTAATGTACAAAAGATCCTTAAATCAAATATTCATCTATCTTGCCTGCACCTTTGACTGTATTCAGCACAATTTTCCTTTTCTTAAAGTTACTGCTGCTGAAGCCTTGTATCTTTATTTACTGACGGTTTCCATAAGGTATTTATTTCTATACTAAGTCTACTTAAGAGTATTTCCATATGTAATCATTGATAATAAAAATTCAATAATAACAACATGATGACATTAGTTCAAATATAAGTAATGATTATAATCCTCCCAGAAATTCAGTCAGAAATTGGTGGCGTATGTTTTCCATGTTACTCAAAAAAATACTTTCATAAGAATACGCAGTAAAACAAAACATTATCATAATTAGTAAGCCCTTTGCTCATCAGGCATGAAAATAATCTTACCCTACTTTCGAAGTAAAATACCACTTTAATCAATATACGGGCGATTGTCTTTAATATTCCAAAGTTAGAGTTGTTTTGAATGTATTATAAAAAATATAACATCTTATTCTTATCTTTCATTTCTTCGTTCATGGATTTTTTTAAAGTTCTCATTTTAATCGTGTTCCTTGCCTTTTTCTTAATATTACCTTCTGTAGCGAGTTTCGTAAGATATTCAGAACAATACATTGAGCAAGTTATTGTTTTCAAAAACACAATTTATTTCTACTATTTTCTTATGAAAAAAACTAAAGTCGACTTCTGATAACTGAAAATAAATTTCAATGTTTTGTTTAAATATCAAACAGTAAAAATTAATAAAATCTTCATTATTAAAAAAAATCTTTTCAGGAATTCATTAATCGCGATGAAACAATGATGGATAAATTTGTAAAGCCAGCCAGATATCCCGACGAAATTGTTTATCAGATGTCTGTATATGCAAAAAGCATGTAGGTTTTGTTGTATTTCTCGCTTGTGAAACTCTCTTCCTGCTTCATAATTGACGCATAACTGTTGAGAAGTGGTGAAATCATACTTTTCACAAGGATATTTGTGCATAAGGAAATCTAACAAATTCAACTTGGATTCGAACTTAGCTCTCACGAGGTGTTATCTATTATACCACCTGCTTACAGCATCTAGTGTTCCTAAGCAGTCACCCGTCAAGGTACAGACCAGGTTTAATGTTTTTTAACTTCGGTGATCGTATGAAAACCGGTATTTCAACGAGATGGGGTTGTCAGCCAACTGACTAAATTAATGTTTCTATTAATGAATATTTATTTTAGTTTATAGCATTTCAGTTTGTGCATTGTAATTTATATGGATGTGCGTGTGGGGCAGTACATATCGGCTTGGAAAGAGAAATCGAATAACCGAGTTCAAATTCCAGTTGAATTCGTTGCATTCACATACGCGCAATTACCCTTAGGAAAGGTATGAAACATCGCTTCTCTCTCTAGTTATGGGTTAAATAGCAGGACAGACTGGGTTGGACAGCTTTGTTTAGCAACCAGTCTATCCCAGAAAGTAATGACAACCTACTGCGCGAAATCTTCTGCCTATTCAGTCATGTCCCTTTCGTATGTCACCTAACTGAATTTACATTTAATACTTTAATCAAATATATTTTTGTGTTGCACATACATGGTTTTCATTGCAATAATTTTCTTAATTTTAATGTCAATGTGCAAGAAATAGTCAAAGTCGATTAACTAGTCTACAGCCATAATATAAGCATTATTAAAGGTAATTTAGGCATGTATATAAACGCATGCATGTTTGTATTTATATATTTTGCGTGGTGGAGAAATAATTTGGTATAAATACTTGAAAGTAAATAAATAAATAATATCAAATGTTATGATTACATTTCATCAGAAAAATTGGTAGTAATGTACGGAAAAATTCCAATTCTAAGCAGGACATATCTAGCAGCAAAATAAGTATTATAATTGTTTATCCCCGATCTTGTCGTTTCAATAAAATCTATTTTGTCTTCTCTTTTTCTCAGAATCAAAATATTTTCAAATTTTTTTTATAATCTTAAATATACTTTTGTCATGATAATTCCTTTAATATTTTTATTGTTCCTGGAAGTATAACTTTTATAATTACGTTCTCTCAAAATATGTTTCCGTCTAATTATTTTCTTAATTTTGATGCCCATTGCATATGAGATTTTTTTCTGGATACATAAAAATACTTTCAGGTATCTGTAAATTTCCCTTATTTAATTTGGCATTCAGAAGAAAAATAAATTATTTATTCTACACTTCGTTCTTCATAATTCATTTTTTCTATTTCATAGAACATTGAGTAAGATATTTTTAGCACTTAATGTGTAAAGTTTATGTAAACTTTCTCTTAAAACCAATATTTTCTAAAATGAAAAAGATAACTGAGATAATCTCACTTTCAACTTTCAAAACATGGTTTAAATCATTTCTTATATTATTAACTTTGTTAACATCACTTAATGTCACGATCATTTTACATTACTCAAGATTCAACGCGATGAAACACGTTTGAGTGCAGCCCTCTCTTAAAATACAGTCCACAGACTACAAAATTTCTTGCCAATTTTTATCAATGGTTTTGATAATAATGTTGGATTTAGTAACAATAGTTCATAGCATTACAAGCACTTTCTCTCATATTGGAAACTGACTTTATATTATTCAAGCTTACAAAAGAACTTGTCATTAAATGCTACCTCGCTATATAAATAAATAACTAAAAGTTAAAAAGTGACCATTATTATTCAATCAATTTCCGGAAAAATTATTGGTCTAACGCATCTAATTAGTGTTAATAATTAACTTAGAATATGCTTGATATAAACTTTACAAAATTGGTCTATATACCGCCATTTCTACTCGAACAGCTTCTTTTCTCGCACTTCCCGCCTGTGGAATTCCCTTCAGCATGATTGCTTCCCCGACGCCAACAACCTCCAGTAGTTTAAATGTAAGGTCAATAGACACCTCCTAACACACTAACTCGCACCTATTCCCTTCAGCACTCTCCCTACGTACCTCCTAACTCGTCTATCACCCTCCCTCTGACATTTCCTATACCCAATCGCTCTATGTAACCCCCTGCGCTATAGTGGCAGTGGGCTGCCTTGCTTGGGGTGATATGATTAAAAAATAATACGATATAACATTTACAAAATTTGTTATCGTATATTTGTTATTAAATAACAAAGAAAGCATTAAACGGATTCATTGCTGTTATGACAGTCATAAATAGAAGCTGTGACGAAAATACATCTGAGGTTTACTTTGTTAAGATTTTTCACCTTACGATACTTGTATGCAAGTTTACAATTCCAAGGAAATAAACATATCCTATACTGTCAATATACTATTGACTTTTATTAAAGCAGAGTTATAAACAGTAAACAATAACCATTACTAATAAAAACCGAAAATTAATTGACCAAAAGAAAAGAGTCAACTGTTTTACATGATATAATGAGTTATAGATTCAGAGAACAATATAGCCTCTTGCCGTATCAGCGCTTTAAAAACGTGACTTTAACTGCCATTTATATGCAATGAAAGTTAAAGTACAGGACTGTGGAATTCTGCTTCCCCGTCTGCTACAATCTCCAGGAGTTTAAATGTAAGGTCAATAGACACCTCCTAACAAACTAACTTCCATTCTTTCAAAAACTCTTCCCACCCACCCAACTATCTATCACCCCCTTCTGACATTTCTTATATCTAATCACTCTTCCTATTTACCTCCCCCTATGTAGCCCCAAGCGCAATAGTGGCAGTGGAATGCCTTGCTTGGGGTGAAATGATTTTAAAATATATATATATATATATATTCTGAACAACCTGTCAGCGTGCCAACTCTTACCACTTCGTGATATACCTGAGTGAGCAAAACAACGCAAAGTAAAAATAATTAAATCAACCTTAATAATAAATTAACACAGAAAATTAATTAACCTTAATAATAGATAAACACAGAAAAATACTTCGATGAACGTGAAAACTCTTAAATTAATGAAAATATCTAAAAATTACTGAAGATTCTTATTTTGTTTTCAACAAAATAAATATTACAAAAACAATGGAAACCTAATTTCATAAAGAAATTAACGGAGACTAACTTATGTCACGACTTTAATTTATTGAATGTGTGGGAGATACTATATTCAGATCATTTAATATAAATAGTTATGTATAAAGAGTTCTGCGTATATTAAATTTTTGTTAGACAAAAAGCATAGAATCAGTAAGTATATGAAGAGATTTTGAATATGATACCCCCATCCATACAAAAAAAATATAATTCCTAATTTGTCATTTTTTCTAATTTTTGTCTTCCTTTTGTTGCTTTATATCAAAGTGTTATAAGATGATTATTTCCCTAAGTGTCACATGAGGTTCGTTATGAAGTAATAACTTAAAAAAACGCAACCCACACGTTTTTTCTGTTTCTTTGTTTAATTTTCTTTGGGATAATTACGAGGAGGGTTTTGAAAATTTGATTCTAACAGGAGAGAAAGAGGGCGAGAGGTTCATCGAAAAACGACGCATAACATACATAGTGAGCGTGAGTAAATAGATGGCGGAACAGGGTTTAGGAGAAATAACAGAAAGACAAAGGGACAGGAAGTTGTGGAGATCCATGTTTGTCTAGATCCTTAGGGGACACGGTACATAAAGAAGAACAAATACCTTGAAAGTTTACTCTGTCAAGTAGCAAAACATTTCATACTTTGACTTAAATTCAATATGGCTAAGGAAGAATAAACTGTATACAATATGATAAAATGCAGTAAGTTTGAGACAAAACAAATCCCAAATTAATATGTAGGAACTAAAATTACGTATCTTAACATCTCAATTTCAGTCATATTATCATCACCCGACATGATAGAATAATAAATAGAAAATAAGAAAAATATTTTAGAAATGAAATATAATTCCGAATATTTTATGCATTCATATATGTACATATGCTACTAGATCCGGAATCACTTTGATGTAAACACTAACATTAGCTGAGGATTAACATTAGAGGACAGTTGAATGTGGCTTAAACGCCGTTAAACAGACGGCTGTATGAGACGTTCTATTCAAACAAACCTGCTTACCGTGCTTTTCTAACATGCCCTTCCAACATTAGCCAACGCATCACTTCTATTTACTACATAATATATCATTTAGTGTACAAATAACAGGAGAAAAACTCTAACCGTAACCCTGTTTTTCTTACTTAAGACAGAAGTAGCGAGAACTGCTGGATAACATTTCCAGACAAATCACAGTGTCAACGCCCAACCAACAAGAAAGCTGATACGGCTCTGTCAAGATTCTTCTCTCTTTGTCCAACGCATAATGCCAGCCTAGAACCTAGCATTGAATAACGAACCAGTGATAATATATTTCCAAGGAATGGATAAATTGAGTCGTCAACCTAACCACTTCTCCGACACGGCGTAGCTATCAATGCAAGAAACAGATCAGCTAAACCCATCACTCAGCAGATTTACCCTCTTCGCAAGACACAAATATTTCCCACGTATCTCGTCTTCATGTAAACCATTCATATCCACAGCAAAATATTCAATTATAGGTTCAAATATGTTATTTTTGTATGATTAGGATTTAGCTCATATAAAGAAAAAAGAAAAGAGAGAGAGAGAGAGAGAGAAAAAGAAAGAAAGAAGGAACGCCTGTTGTAGATGAATGATTTATAAACTAGTTTCTCAGTGTAATATGTTCAATCTTCGCTACATCTTCCACTGTTGTACTAGAGCATGTTATGGTTAATAGATAAATCTGGACTCTCTAGATGTATCTGTTCCAAATATTCAAAATATTTTAAAAGATCTTAGATTTTATGCCGTTTTTTTAAACAAAAACCCGAACGTTTCGGTGTTTAATTTGATTTTATGAAACTCATTCATTGTCTAAATAATATGGCTCACCCAACTTTTCATTGATGCGACGATTTTCTTGTCATTAAAACTATACTGGAACAGGTGTAAGAGTTTTCAACTTATTCTTCTTCTATGTGCCCTGTTCCTTCTTTTCTACGTCTCCCTATCCCTGGTGGCTCTTAGCACTCCTTCTCCTGTTGCACCATGCAATCCTCGTTCCATCATCCACCTGATTAGGTCCTTCAAATATGTTATCCGTTGCTTTCCCCTGTCTCTTTCTCCCTCTATCTGGCATGTTAGTATCAGATTCTCCACGCCCTCCTTCCTCATTGCGTGTCCCAGGAGCTTTAGCTGTCTGTTCCTAATGCTCAGTATTAATTTCCTTTTTGTTGCCATTATTTCCAAGACCCCATCATTACTCACATACTCGATCCATGATATTCGCAGCATCCTTCTCTAGAACCACATTTCAGTTACTTCAGCTTTGATGGTATTGTTCAGCATTCATTGCCATATTGAAGGACGGACAGCACGTAGCAATGAGTATGAACAGATTTTATTTTGAACAAACACAATGTTTGCTATTTATTTAATCTGATATGTCTAAAAACATTTGCTGCCTAAATGCACAAATATATATATATATATATATATATATATATATATATATATATATATATATATATTAATAAAAAAAAACTTAATCCAAAAGGAAAAGCAGGAAGGTAAATCCCAAAGACCCGATCCTAATTAATATTAATATTTTAATATTAAAAAATGATACCGGTGGAAGGCTCAATGTAATGAAAATTACAGAGCCAATTATAAAGTAAAATAAATTTCGAAGTTCAAAACCGTTGAATGATCATTTCAGCATGAAATCCCTAAGAGAGATTTCACATCTCATCAGTAACTATCAAAATTCAAAATGAAATTTTTAAAAAATGAAATAAAAAAATTAAGATTTTACCAGCGGAAGTTCAAAGGTTTACATCACAAAAACTAGATAGCAATCAATGTCTATTTTTAGATTTTAGACAACATTACTTTTAGATTGAGTTTTAAGTGAAAAATTTAAAAATTTGGCCTTGTCTAGCTTTACAAAGGAGAAGGGGGTAACGGAAGAAATAGGAAGTGATGTTTCTCTGAGAAGTAAGCTAAACAAATGAAAAGAGAGGGAAGAAAAAGGAAAAAGAAAAGAAAAAAGAGAAAAAAGAAAAAATTCATTTTCGTTGAGACGCTAGAGACGTGTTAACAAAACTAGCGTTTATAAATGGGTTAAAGTATTAGAAAAAAGATCTTTAGAAAAAACTTTATTTGTGTAAAATAAGCTGATATATGATTTATTTAAATTTAATTAAATTAATCTAATTAATTATAAACCTAGATTTAAATTAAAAATAAAATGAATAAAATTTATTTTAAAAAATAATTCTAAAAGATTTTTTAAAGATATGTTTTAAAAAAATTGTTAGGTGCTGGGAAAAAGATATATATACATACTTGCAGAAAAAATTGGGGGTTAAGTTAGTATAAGTATCCTTACTTCATAAAAGGTATATATTAATAGGAGAAAGGAAGAGTAAAGTAGGGGGTTCGAATTTACTATTGAAAAATTTAATTGATTAATCAATCAATCAAAAACAATTTGATTTATATTTTCTCTCCTAAAAACAGAATTTAGAATTTAAATTTTAAATGTTCACAAATTTCGCCCTATGGCGGAACTTACTAATGAATTCCTTTCTGAAATTCAAGAGTAGGAGCTGGTTTGGGTACTTTAATATTAGTATTTTTCTTGCAGACGCAGATCGCACCTATCACGAAAATTCCTCGGAATTTGGGCTGAACCTATCAATCTCCAACTAATTACAGGGTCCAGCCCTCCTTCCTTCATTTTCCAGAATCTCCGTGAAAGGGCTGTCTGATAATTCTGACCTGGGTTCGAAAAAGAATACCTGTGATAGTAATATCATTGCTTAAAATGCCCCGCGGACATACCAATATAAGTCCGGTAATTTTTCTTGTTGTTGGATGGTGAAATGTGAGCTTCATAAATTACCTGGGTGGATTTAAATTTTCCTTTCACTGGGCAGGCATCCACGGAGCTACAATTTCATTCATTTAAAATTCCGGACCCAGAGTCAGTATTACATAAATTCTTGAGAATTGGCCTATTCTGAGAATTTATAATGTTGTCTATATTTGGGGTACAAGAGTGGCTACTTTTTAGAGTGTTCCTATTAAAAAATTTTCGTAGATGATTGCTGTTATTAAAATGTTTGTCTACTAATTTGAGAAATGAAATGTATGTCTCAAAAATACTTGTTCAAAGGCAAGAAAAATATAATAAAAGGTTTAATTGCAGTGCCTTGTCATTTGAATTAAATGAAACATGTATATATAGCCACACTGATGAGCTGTGATACAGCAAAACAAGTTTGTATGTGAATGACAAATATATATATAATGGTTTGGCAACATAATAACCTATGCTACCTCAGGTTTGCCAATGCCACACCTGATAATTGCCAGAATGTTCAGGCACTTACAAGCTTGAAGAGCTACAGGCGAATGCGCGTAAATGCGCGCTAGCTAGAGGGTAAGTCATGTTTACTATTTCTTGTTTTACTAATATTCAATTTTTCAGATCAGTATGGTCGACTTGTCAGGGAGGTGAGCTAATATCAGTCTTAAGAGGCGATCCCAGCGCGCAACTACTTCGGAAAATGCCTGAAAACCATACCACACCACGACTTGGAGTTTCATTCACTACGCAATCATAAAGGGGCATATTATTATTGAGTAGGACATGAAATCCTGCATGCTCATAATCAGTTAAGTGAAAGTGATAATGTTTATTTCTATTATTACACTGCTTATATCTACAAATGTTCTATTCACTGACAGTGTGCACCACTCCCAAATAAATATACCAGATTTTAAACAATATAATTATATGTGACTGTGTTTGTGAATATGTATTTTATAAATTGATCTATCTGTTATATAAGGAAAATTTATGAAAATGGTATATCAATTATTTCAGATGAAGATGTTGCTAAAATGACCTTCAATATTGATAAATTATGAATAAATATTTTATGGCATGAATCTATTTACAAATATATTTATAAATTATTGATAAATATTTAAAACCATGAATGTATTTTAAAATATCAGTAAGCGCAGTACATCATTATTCAAAAAGTATACACTTCGATTTCAGTTTATTTCTCTACTTATTATATATATTTATCTATTTATGTATTTATTTTTTATATCTCATAATTTTCTAGTCTTTTCCACTTATATTTTCTCATATTTGCTTCCATTACGTTATCTCTTTTTTATGCCATCTTTATTTTGTGTGCATCAATGAAAGTGTGCTTCAGAGTATTCGAATCGACATTTCACATTAAGTGAATGCCACTAAATCAGACGCATATTTTCTATAAGAAAACGAAGAAATTTAAATAAAGAAAAAAATAGTGTTTTTGAGGTATAAAAACACCCAGAAGAAAAAGAGAAAAATGTGTAGAGGAAAAAGAAAAGACAAATAAGAAAGAAATGAATAAAAGAAAATAAGAAATGCAAGAAGAAAAATGATGAGAGAATGAGAATATAAAAAATAAGTTGTTTTTAAAATGAAGAAAAACGTGACAGAGGTTAGAAAAGAATATGAAAATAAGGTAATTAAAAAGAGAAAAATGTGAAGGGAATTAAAAAGTGAAGGAAATAATGAAGGAAATTCGAAGAAGAATAAAATGTGAAAAAAATTAAACAACGGGATAAATATAAATGGAATGAAACCAACAAAGGAAATATGAAGAAAATTAGGCAAAGAAAAAAATTAATTTAAAACAAACGAATATGTAAAGGAATTAGACGAGTAAAGAAAAGTTGTTAGCAAATAGACAAAGAAGGCTAATTGGAGTGAGGTTAGAAAAAGAAATAAAACACAAAGAAAATTAGAGAATGAAGGCAAGCGTGATGAAAATTTAAAAAAGAATGGAAGTGTGAAAGAAATTAGACAAAGAATAAAATATAAGGAAAATAGGAAGAAGAATGGAAGTCTGAAATTAATTAGACAGAGAATGAAAATGTGAACAAAATAAAAGGTGAAGAATTTTGTAAAAGCTATTATCAAAAGAAAGAGAATGATAAAAGAATAAAAACAACTTCAATAAAGATTGTTGAGGGAGAAATATGATATATACACTCTATATATCAGACGAATGAAAAAAATGAAAAAAATCAAATGAAATAAATTTCCTCTTTCAAAAGAACTTCATCAGACTGGCATAATTTTTTATAAATAAAAATTACACATGCACAAACACACACAACGGGTGAACAAAATGATGGAAAACCTAGTACCATAATAAAATAATTTGGAATATATAATTAAGCTGCCAAAATCTTATCTATTGTTCTGTTTGTTGATTTAATATTAGTAGTACTACATTTTATTAGTAATTTTTAACAGATAATATCTAAATAAGTTTATTAAAAACAACAGTCAGGACTATTTAATAATTTTAAGTATAAAAGCTCTGGACAATTTTTATATAATTTGAGTTCCGAAAAGAAAAAAATATACGAACAAATGAAAAATTATGTAAAAAACTTAATGATAATACCTTGTCTGTCATTTTTGATGAAACAACCCACCGCACACACACACACACACACACACACACACACACACACACATATATATATATATATATATATATATATATATATATATTTACTGTGGTAGCGAAAATATAAACAAAAATTCAGTTAGAATTACACATCGGGAGAAACGCTAAAAATAAAATGTCTGACACTTGATGTTTCGAGGAGTATAACCGAGCCGACTTCATTCAGCTCCCGAATTTTGAATGAATAAATGCGAAACTAATTTTATTAGATATAAGTCTAAACTCATCAGATGTAAAATTTTGTAATTTACATTTAGCGTGCCTACACTGTTGCTTTTCTCTCGTTGTATATATATATATATATATATATATATATATATATATATATATATATTCACCCCATCCCATACATATATGTAATTCTATCCATAAGAACGTTATTTTAGTTTGATGAAATCCTGTTAATGGACAAAAAGCGTTCCACTGTTTCTTTGCCATGTTGTCATTCAAAGACCTATCATAATACCAAATTTAACTATAACAAAAATTTTCTAGTTTTGGAGATATTACAATGTTCCCAAGCTTCCCTTGCAAATATGACCAATCTTAACATAAACATATTCTGATATTTTCTAAACAGAATCTTTAAGAAAGGATCTAGAATTTACCAATACGTCTAGAAGCAGCTTTTAAATTATTCTGATTATCAAGCAGGAGATACAGCTTCACTTTGTGTTCTTATCGCGGGTCAAGGAATCGGTTCGAAGCAACCAAGAATGTCTAAACGGATCTTCAACACACGCTGCGTATTCAGTCATTATACTTACTTGAATGAATATCTTATCAATATTCTAGTGAATTTTAACACTTCTATTCATAGAGATAATAACATGCGTTGAAAGGATAACGTTGGCATGTATTGAATGTAATTTTGCCTAATGTTGTTTTGACCCAAGGAGACACAAGTATAAATTCAGAATTTTCATTCATATTTCTTTTTTTTTCTACTAAAATCCGGTGATTGCCTGCATCTGACAATCTAAACTGGAAAAACGCATAGGGTTGGCTAAATATCAAATAAATACAAATGGATTTTGCCAAGGAGACAATAATTAAATATATAAAGTTCTCTATGTGCACATGCAAATTAAAATATTTGCCGAAAAATATTACAATAAGGCAGCTTTAAAATAGATACATCTGAAATCATAAATTACGAAATCTAGTAATTCTTACCACAACTGTTAACAACTTAAATGTTACACTTATACGTTTTATGACGAAAATTGTTTCTAGTCTCCACCTTTACTTCAAAGGTGCAGAAAGTATACACTTTAAAAGAGTGGCACATATACACGCACACACACACACACACACACATACACACACACACATACACACACACACACACACACATATATATATATATATATATATACACACTGATATTAATATGTGTTTAAGTGGACGCGGAAGTTAAGCCCGAGTTTTAACAGTCTGTTTAATGCTTGAACGCAATCTACAAATTCAAACCCTTATATTTACATAAGTTATTTTTCACATGTTTGCTCATATATATACTCATAATCGTACCATATCTTAAAACTATATTTTTATCATATACATTGTTCTGCTACAACAGTACAGAAACTGTATTGTTTTATTTCCCCTTTGTTTATCCATTTTTAGGTTAGATACTTTTTATATTGGTCACTGTTTTGACCACTTCCGGTTAGCCCTTCACTGAAACCCCACAAAATAAAAGCATTAGACCAAGCCAAACATGGTAGATAGTTTTGTTTTTCCAATATCACCTCCAAAATTAACCATCATCGGTTTCTAACGTTTAATAAATTTCTTGCATTTCTCTATTTTATTTTCATTTTATTATTTGAATAATATCTTCAAGTACTCATAATTTATAAGTTTGTATCTCGCTATAGAAACCATTCAACACCTGTCCACTGCCTACGTATACTGTTGAAAATATAACCTTCTTCTTTTTTGCAAACTCAGCTCAAAATTAAAATGTGTTCTTGTATCAAATTTTATACATATTCTTGTAAAAAAAGTATTCGCTTCATTTCTTTATACATTTAGACAAATGGTCTTAGTTTTATGTTCAAGCCTCTGGTTGCTTTCCTCATATTTCTCGTTACTTTTGTTTCTTTGTATTTTCAGACTAACTAGATTTATTTATATGTATTTATTTTTGTCTAGCTTTACCATTTTGATTATCAATAAATATGCCGATGTACGGAACATTATCTTCTTCAGAGTTTCAATTAAGTTAAATCGTTTATCTGTCTTCGAAACTATACACACGTACGACACGGATACGTACAATCTTGAGTAGAACACACATACACACATACACAGTCCTCCTATATAACATAAACGACTGACAATCTCCTTACAGGTGGAGAAGAAATGTGGTTCTACAGAGAGATGCTGAGAATACATTAGACATAGAATGCGAACAAGGACAGTATTTTAAAGAAAAAATGATACTAAAAGGATCCTCTACTTAGATTTGAAATTTGTTGGGCACATAATGAGAAAAGGGGTATTGGATAATTTGACTCTTATGGGATATATTGATGGCAAGAGAAACAGAGGAAAGCTTCGATTTACGTTCCAAAGGAGCTCGTGTAAATGCTTGGAAGTGAGATTAAAGAAAAGGAGTGACAGTAAAAAAAAAAAACATTAAGAACTGCAAGTAACAGGAAGTTGTTGAGAACAACGATCACCAACGTTACAAAAGGAGAGTATGCAAAGATGAAGAAGAGTAGTAAATATCAATGCAGCAAATCAAATTCATCACTGTTTGTAATGGTAAATTGACAGTTTTTATTAAGAACGACTTTTTATTATTCAGCGACTTTAACTAAAAATATTTCTGATGCAAGTTTTAACCCACACACTTACTGTGAACAGATTGTTAATTAAAAAAAAAAACATTTTTCACATTTGCAATCATCTTTTATTGGAAATCATATTATACGCGGGTGGCCTGACAGATGATTTTCTAAGTATATCTTAAATGTGATACATGGCCGAAAGTATGGGGCACCTAGTGAGGATTTAACTTACTTCTAATTGTAATGATTTTAGCGAGACAAGCTTGCTATTACACCAGTGGTCACTGGGTGCCATATCTGAAGAATAGGGTGGATGTGGAAGTAATTCGGAGTACAATTCATGTAGTTTTGTCATCGTTGCGATCGACAAAATACCTTGTGAACCCCAAAATACGGAGGCCAAAACCTCGCCTGGTGATTTTGGGTCTTTGGACGGTTTTCACCTGCTGCTGTCCTCTCTGATGACTGCCAATTTGACTCTAGAGTGAAGTGGTAGGTCTATGATTCATCTATTTTCACATATTTACACAAAAGCTCCTTCTTGTTACGTTGGAAATGTTGCAAACAACGCTCTGAATCGTCGACACGTTGTTGTTTTTAATCGACTGTGAGCAAACACGGTACCCACATTGAATCCAGTTTTCTCATTAACAAATATTCATGCAAAATGGTGAATACACTGCCTTTTGATATGTTTAACTCCTCTGCTATCTCACGCAACTTCAATTTACGATCAGCCAAAAAGTGTTAGTCATTAGTACTTCATAAAATTCATATGGATTTTTATTAGTAGCGCCATCTATATGTCAGACCCGGGACTTATTGAGTGATGTGTTAATGTTCAAAGAAGACTTCAAAAGTAACTCGTAGTAATAAATATCATTTGATCTCATTCCATGAATGTATCTCGATCATCCATCTAACTTTTCTGCCGACCTTAGTAGTCCATTAAAAAGACCAAGCATTTTTCTGAAGAATGTTTTTACATATATTTACCTTATTTCAAAATTAGAAATTCAATTTAATGGAATCCATGACAGAAAATTGATTTGACTAAAGGTTTTTATTGACATTGTCACATTCGTCTTCATTTTTTGCATGAAATGGGGTTTTAGCCTCCCTAAGTTATTGTTTTTATTCAAGTAATCGTCTTTAAGAAAACATTTGCTGTTGACTTTTGATGAATTATTCTTACACACTCCAGTGGCGACTATGAAGGGCTAATACTTCGAATGATGAGTGAAGATCCTTTATTTTTGAGAATAGGTTAATATGCACTTCAAAACGATTCTTTTCTCGACATACAAACTCCGAATCTTCAAAACTGTAAATTATGTTTTAGTACTTGCTAAATCATAGCGATAATATTTCTAAGTCGATTGCATAATATATTACTTTGAGTGTTGATTAGTTTAAGTCATGTATTCTTTTGGGTACTCTGTTATAATAGTCCATGTTATAATGATGCTTCATGCGATTATTTTTAATGACTTTTCAACATCTTGCAATTTCGAGTTTGATAGCATTTCCCATAGCCCAGTATGAAAAGACTCAATTTTTTCATACTCTTCATAATGAATTTGCAGTTGCTTGCATTACATTCAACAATGCAATTCTCAACTTTGACCCTATTGGAGGATTTATTTTTATTTCAATTATTTTATTTTTTGATTGACTAGCATTGTAAAATACATTGTAAAACGATTGTATATTCAATACACTCACATTTTTTGCAAATATTACATTCTCGGGGGTGTTAATAGATACACTATTAATATTAAATCTACGTGAAAATGATCTTTCATATTTATGTCATATCTGTCAGATGCAAAATTAATGAGTTGAAAGATCTCATCTTTGATTATTTCTACGTATACAGAATGTTATGCACACAAACACACATACATATATAATAGATAGATAGATAGATAGATAGATAGATAGATAGATAGATAGATAGATAGATATGGAAGGATAACGAAATATTGGGACAAAAGCCGAAGGAGTTGGAGTTGAAAAGAATCATTAATCAACATTTTTAGAAACTGAGAGCCGATCGATCTAACAATTCTTTTTAATCATTAATATGAATATTATGAACAAAAGACAAATAGGGATGGTCAAAAAGAAATAGTCTTGGCAGTGCTACTGAATAATCTGCTGGCGTATTTCCTTTAAGAAAATGTCTGAGTGCAAAAACTGCACAGGATTAAAAGGTTACTGTCTGCATATGTTACTAGGGTTTTGCCGTAAAACGCCAACCATCTTTCAATGCGAACGACTTGCTCAATTTCATAATGAACATTGAATTCCACTGAATTGCTCAGAAATAAACACAAATTGTATGCCATCTGTATAGAAATCACACTGATATCGCCAAAGCACCATATTATCAGAATAAATATATTTTCTTACAAATTAGTATGCCATTTTGATGGGTGGCATTTTTCGAGGTAAAAGTACTACCACATAATATAGACATTTGGTTGGTATTTTCTAATGCAGAATGCAATTTTTATTTGTATTCGTAAATCTCGTCTCCACTAATGATATTCATAGCGATTTTCTCTCTTCTCAGCGGTTATAATTCATGATAAATCATTGTGCGTACAGCAAACAATTTTTCTTGTAACGGAATTAATTCTATCAGGATATATAAATTATATCACTATTCTTCAACGTGTCTTTCATTTATCTCTTGATCCTCGACTCCTTTTTTTAACTCTTAAAAAGACTAACGGTTTCTCATGTATGTTATTAAACTCATTAGCTTGCCGTCAAGGAATCTCGCTTGATAAACAAAACTATTATTGGCAAAAATTTCGAATCATATCGACAGCTATTCAATTTAAAAACGTGCTGCTGCATTAGACTTATATTTATATATTCAATAATTGATTTCTATTCTTAGTGCAAATTGGCTCAACTATTCTCCTTGAGACAAAAAATTAAGTATTAACTTTCTTACAAAGCTCTTACACTTTCTCACACGTTCTTTAAAAATGTAAAAGTGTATCCCAATAAAATTATATATATTCACTAAAATTCTAGCTTTGAAGTAACCAACGATTTCCAGATAATTATTATGGACTTAAAAGTCATTTTATCGACAAATAAATATTCTTCCAATAATACACAAAGTCAACTGACAAACATTCAAGTTCTTTCAAACTCATTTCCTTACTTCTTTATAAATAAAAACAAGATAAATTTCAATTTCCTATGGAGTTGTTATCATACCTGGGGACTTCAGGGAACACGGGTTGGTCAGTTCAATTTATTTACAGATATATAAGAAAAATCTATAGATTTTATAAACAAACGAGGTAACAAGTGCTCTGACTAACAACTCAACTCCAACCCAACTTAACACAACTCCACGCCTGTAGGCAGAATTATTTGTATACTATTGAAGATTCAATGGAGCGTGCAAATAGGGGTGACTCCCCAACACCCCTCCCTAGCTTCTTCTTGGGAGGAGCTAACATTTTTCCGGTTTGAGATTTAATATTCTCCACAGCTTCCAAAGTATTTTTGCCATCGTGCAAAACCTTTTTTGAAAATGACGAACTTGGCTCTTCGTTCTTTCTTTGGTTTATGTGTGTCGTTAGTTCGCCTGGTGTGAAAGTTTTTTCCCGTAAATATCGGTGTAATAAAAACGGGTTTCTCTTTCGCGATTTCTGTTGCGACTTTTTTCTTTCTAGAAATGGATGTATGCATCCAATCCGTTTCTACCAGGTTGTGTGTGTTTTTTGTTATGTAGATTTTTAGTTTTTTTAATTTTCTTTTAAATTTTGCATTTACAATAATTTGGCCTTATAGTTTAATTCTTTTTCCTGTTATTGATTTTGTGATTTTTTGAGTTCGTGTTATGGTCGGCCTATTTAACTCTCGCCATGTTTGTAAGTTTATAATCGTCAAATCAGATCCTGAATCCAGTTGCAATTTAATTTTTTTATTCAGAATTTTCATTTCAACGTATCTTCTGGTGTTTGCATTATTTTTCACTCTAGCAGATCTTACTCTACTAAGTTTATTTTTATTTCTACAGACCGATGCTTTGTGTTCCATATTACCACATGACCGGCAATTTTTGCGTTTAAAAAGACAATCCGTAAATCAATGCCATCCACCACATGTGTAACATGCAGAAAGGGGAAGCATGTTTTTTACTGGATTCATGTCAACCGTATTGCTGCATTTTTTCTCTTTGGCATTATAATTTTGTTTTGTCTGTGGGGAGGGCATAAAACGTAAATTTCTTTTTACCTTTCTAATGTACACTACTCCTGACTCTTTAATGGTTTTGCTATCTTTCTTTATGCTGAGGCATTTCTGGAAATCTTCTGACAATTTTTGTAATTTTAGACCTGGCTCGTTTTGTAGTTTGGGCAACATGCGCTATCCTTAGCAGCAACTAGTCCTTGGGCAAATATGAGACACTTGAAATTGTCTGGGGTAAGTTCCGACAATTTGAAATCGTCGCAGTGTTTATTGACGATAGCTGCAAAAATATTTTTACAAGTTCACGCGGAGAAAAAATACATTCTCGCCAAACAACAATTTGGTAACGAGGATTTTAACAAGTGCACACGGAAAAAAAACATACAATTTTACATTCACTAGTAGTACGTTTCCCATTCCATTTTGCTTGATCCATAAAGCAACGTTGGTACTTTGATTAGAAAGCAAGAGAAAAACATGTAGGAAACATGTTATGTATCCACTGTCACACACATACCAAATCAAATATAAAGTCATTACTGGCTAGCTTTGTGAGAAATCATTCCCAGTGGATTCATATACTGCTATTAAATTATCATTGTCTACTAAAATGTTTGTTACTAGCGTTTTGTTCCACTGGCTTTTTCACATTAAATGTTACATTTGCAAAGAATTGCTTGGCTTTCTTCCAAAACTCTTACTCTTTCTCACACGTTCTTTAAAAATGTAAAAGTGTATCCCAATAAAATTATATATGAATAGATATATTTTCTGTTAAATTCTAGCTTTGAAGTAACCAACGATTTCCAGATAATCATTATTGACGTATAAGTTATTTTATCGACAAATAAATATTCTTCTGATAATACTCAAAGTCAACTGACAAACATTCACGTTCTTTCAAACTCATTTCCTTACTTCTTTCTAAATAAAAATCAAGATAAACTTCATTTTCCTATGTAGTTGTTATCCTCTCTGGGGACTTCTGGGAACACCGGTTGGTCAGTTCAATTTATTTACAGATATTTAACAAAAATCTATAGCTTTTATAAACAAACGAAGTAACATACAGCAAAAAAGTGTTAATATTACTTTATTTTTCTACAATGCAAATATAATCTGAGCAGTAAGATTTCTTCATATGACAAATAATGTCATTTTAACAATTGGTTTTACTGCAAAAGATTCATTTGTAAATTAAAAAATTACATAATTTATTTCAATAAAACCTGTTATTATACAATGAAGAATTGAACATTTGTTGATTTAATGTTTGTTTATATTCCTAGCATTTGAAGAAGACTGGAGCGTACAACGGCCAAAACGACGTACAAATGGTAAGCAAGATGAGGACAATTGTCCAAAAATATAGTGTTATTGATTTAAGTAGGAATATTTTCTTAATGTCACAACCTTATTAACTTTCTACTCGATTTGTGCACGTTCTGTTTTGAACATATCCATCCACCTTAAGAATCGTTTTCACATCATTGATGTAAGTGAGGATCAGTTAGATGGGGCATCCATTTTCCTGTTGGGGCGTTCACTCAATAGTCGACAATAATAAACCCTTAAGTAAACCGTGAGAACGCATCAAGTTTTGTTTCAAACTGGGAAATTCTAGAGTGAAAAGCATTTGAATAGTAAAGAATGTTTTAGAGGATGCTTCAATGAATAATGCTTTAATATTGCCGTCACTTTAAAATTAAACAGGAATGTGTTCAACGTGATCCCTGTTCCAAAAAGATTTCAGTAAGCAGAACAAGTGAAAAAACTGAACATGTTCGGGCTAAAGTCATAGAAAAACAGGTTTTTGAAAAAAAGAACTTAAGACTAGGGACTCCATTGACTGTCTTAAATGTAATACTTCGGTAGAAAACACCTTTATGTTTCGTAGTGATATTTATTATTATTGTAATTATGTTGTCATTTTTCATCGTATTTTGATTTCTGCTATGATCGCACTATCTACCAATTTTGCAGAAAGACCTAAGGCAGGTCGTGTTTTGTTGTTATGGCTCCATTTCATGTTTTTTTCTATCTCCCCTAACATCCCTAGCATTACATAGACAGAGTTCTCCTTAGTGTGTAGGCTGTACTTAACAAGACAATTCTTTGTATATCTCTTAAGCTGGGGTTTCCAGGGATTATTTCAATGTGCTGTTTTGTTCTATTCTTTATCATTTCAAGTGCACCTACTATCACTGGCACAACTCTTGTTTTCAATTTCCACATTTTTCTATTTCAATTTCCAGGTGTTTCTGTGTTGACAGTTTTTGAATTCCTTGGTTGCTATGTTAAAATCTGCTGGACAAGCCATATCAATTAATAGGCAAGTTTTTTATTTCTGGTTTTTAACAATAATGTCCGGCTTATTTGTTTCAATTTTTCTGTCTGTGTAGATGGTGTAATCCAATAGAATGGTGACATCTTCTATTTCTGTAACCAGTGCTGGGTGATGTTCATACCAGTGTTTGTTTACATATTTGCCATAGTGTTTGCACATTTTCCAATGCAAATATTGCACCAAATCTATCGTGATGATTTTTATATTCATTTGGGGCAAGTACAGAACATCCTGACATCAGATGGTCTATTGTTTCTTGATATTTATCACAGAACCTGCATTTTGGATCCACATTATATGTATAATATTTTCCATAAAAGACTTTGGTCTTGCGCTGCAAGAATAAAGCCTTGATTGACTTTCTTCCAGATGCACGTAATCATCGCTGAGTATTAACTTTATCAACATTGGATTTATTAGAACGTTCTGGATATTCGCCATGCAGAGGTTTGTCTTGACAGCGTTGTTTCATCCTTGGCTTTCTTTTTCATATTTTTGCCACAATAGTTGCTTCTTGGCTTCTGTTTTGCTTCTCTACAGAATCTACTAAATGTAAATCTTGTTTGTATTTACTGCCTTCTTTCATTATTGAATATTTTTTCTTTGTTTTCAAGTTGTTTTACTAATTGCATCGTCCAGTCCTTTGTTGTTTCTATGTATGTTAATAAGCCAATAGTTGTTGTCTTGTATGACAATTCTAGCTGAATAAAACCTCTTCTACCTTCTTTACGGGGTATGTATATACGGCCTACATTAGCCTTTGGATGATGCATCTTATTATTATTATTATTATTATTATTATTATTATTATTATTATTATTACCTTCGTTTTCTCTTAAATACCCTTTTCCTTCCGGGACCCAACCAAAGATTTGAGGTTACAAATGGCTTCATAAAATTTTCCACTGATCATTTTCGTAAAACAAAAAAAAACAAAAACACGATCACGCACATTTTACATAGATAAACCTCTTCCTAATATGTGATCTGTATTTATGAGTATATACTTTTACATTTCTTTAAGGTAAAGGAATGTGTCTATTGGAATCTTTTCTAATCAATTCGAGATCTCTAATTTCCACTGGAATTAGTGATATCTTTGTGTGTCACATCTTTTAGGTATTTACTTCAAGATTCTTGTATTCTTGGTTCTGAATTTTTCTTCATCAGGATACGGCCAGAGTATTGATCGCGAATTGTTTGTTTCTACAATTTATAAATCATGTCGGTATCGCAGTCCTTTATTAGACATTCTGTTCTTGAAGTAGGGTGTCAAAATGACTCCTCAAAACTCAAGAAAATATCAAAAATATTTTACAAAGTAAAGGATGGTTGCTTTCTGGAAGTCTGCAATTTTAATTTTTTGCTTAATTTTCTGGTCATTTGACGAATGTTTTTGCAAAAGAAATTTCTTTGGACTTTTAAGCTGCACATGGAATTTTTTATTCCTTATTTTCTTTTCACTTGCGTTACTCCCCACACCCACCCAACATGGAAAAATAAACTTTATTATTTCAAATGGCTTCGTTGAATCATGTGTGTGGGTGTGAACTCTGGTTGGAAGGATTTACTTATTTTTCTTCGATGAAACTCGCTAAAGTATGTTATTATGTATGTATTTATGTTTTTTTAATTATAAAGTTTGCTTAATTTTCTGGTCATTTGAACGAATGTTTTTGCAAAGAAATTTCTTTGGACTTTAACTATGTTAAAACTTAGTTAACTCACCACTTTTTTTTAAATTGGAGTAGATAGTACCTACTATCGCCCGGTTTCACACTCGACGCCCTTCTTTTGAACAGGAGTAGAGGTGATTACCTTGTTTCCTGTTTAGGAAAGTGTTCCCGGTCTTTCTACCGCCTCCTTCGGTCTTAGTGTTAGTTCAGTTAGAAACTCTTTGCAGTTATTGACTATGGTGGCAATGTCTCTCCATTCTGAGGGTACCGGGTTGGCAGTTCCCTGGTTGCTGCTTCCGACTGGTAGTTAGGAGCCCTAACTCTTGCGTAGCGTCTTGAGAGGCTGCTCTGATCAACAGTTGAATAATATCGGGGTTCCTGTAGTGCCATATCGCGCATGGACTAACATTCACTAACATTCGCGGTGTCCGCGCTAAATTTTCTAGCGTAGAATCATTCCTCCAAACTAACTCACCTGATATCTTAGCCCTGTGTGAAACTAACCTTGACCCGTCTATCCCCTCCTCTGAGTTCTATGTTCCTGGTTACCTTCCCCTCTTCAGGAAGGACTCCAACGTCCATATGCATGGGCTTGGTGTATATGTCAGCGAACACCTCCCCCTAGCTAGAGTAACATCTCTTGAATCCCTGGTCCAGTCTTTCATGTGTTTCCATCTCTCACTTCTAAGCTCCGTTAGCTATCTCTTCTTCCTCTACCGCTCCCCCTCCTCCTCTAACTGTTCAGTACTTGACAACATCTCTGACAATATCGACAAGGCCATTACTTCTCACCCATCTGCCCATATATTTGTGTTTGGTAATTTTAACGCCCACCACACTAAGTGGCTCGAAAACTCTGTAACCGACACTGCTGGTGTCCACACCTTTAATTTTTCAATCTCCCAATCCCTTACGCAAGTGGTGGACTTCTTCACGCGTTTCTCCAATAGCCATCACGGAAGGGACTCGCTACTAGACCTCTGCTTCACTTCCACCACAAATTCTTGCACCACCCGACAGCTCTGCCCTCTCGGAAATTCTGACCACGCCGTAGTTTCTGTCAACATCTCGTTCCACTCCACCCCTACCCAAGAATCCCAGACCAGCAGAATATCCTACTGCTATCAAAGAGCAGACTGGGATTCGTTCCGTGACTTCCTCTGCGACGTCCCTTTGAACAATGTTTTTAGTCTTCCCGTCGAAGACTGTACATCAGAGGTCTCCTCCTGGGTTAAGGCTGGCATCGATGCTTCATCCCTGCCAAGAAATTTCAGCTTAAATCCCATTCGTCTCCCTGGTTCTCGCCCGCTTGCTCGGGCGCCATTGTCCACCGGAATCACTTCTTCCGGCTTTAATCGTAGCCACGCGTCGGACCAAAACAGGCGCCTTTTCGCCTCAGCTCGTAATAAGTGTAAAAAGATACTTAACGAAGCTAAGATGCTGTTTCCTGCCAGAATGAAGCAGCGCATAGCATCCTCTAAGTTCGGAGCCAAAGACCTCTGGCGCCTCTGTAAAAGTGTGCTCAACAAGAGTAAGTCAATACCCCCACTAATCAATGAGTTTGAGGTCCTCACCTCCTCAGCGGACAAGGCTGAAAGTTTTGTTCGTAGATTCTCGACCAATTCGTGTCTGGATTCGTCTGGAGTCCAGATACCCGATTTCCCATCTCGAGCTGAGTCCCAATTGAATGACGTCCACATCACGCCCTCGCTGATTTCTAGCATAATATCAAAACTTGACCCTCACAAAGCGAATGGTGGGGACGGAATCCCAATCATAGTCTTGAAGAAATGTACCCCTGAACTCTCCTCTGTCCTTTCTAAGCTCTACAACCTCTGCCTCTCTTCCTCCTGCTTTCCTGCCTGTTGAAAGTCTTCTTCTGTGGTTCCAATATTCAAGAAAACTGGTGAACCCTCGGACCCCGCAAACTACCGCCCTATCAGCCTTCTTCCCGTTTTCGGCAAAGTGTTCGAAGCCATTATCTATGCCAAGGTCGTTCAGCATCTCACGGCCCTCGGGCTCCTATCGGACAAACAGTATGGCTTCCGCTTCACCAGGTCTACTGCTAATATGCTAACGGCCATCACCGAGTACATATACCAGGCTCTCGACAAGAATGGTGAAGCCCGAACTGTCGCCATGGATATCTCTAAAGCATTTGACACGCCGGCCTTCTACGGAAACTGCGAAGCTACGGCATTACTGGACTTTTGTTGGACTTAATCCAGTCATTCCTCTCCAACCGCACACTGAAGGTGGTTTTAAACGGACATGCCTCCCATAACTACCCTACAAACGCGGGTGTCCCCCAAGGCTCTATCCTAGGTCCTACGCTCTTTCTAATCTACATCAATGATCTCCCCGATGCCATAAGATCACAAGTAGGCATGTACGCCGATGATACCACAGTATACGCTCGCCTCAATCAAACATTTGGTGTTGATGATAAGGCGAACCACGCGGCTGAGCTTGAAAAAAACCTCCAATCCGTGGTGGATTAGGGTAGGAAATTGCTCGTAAAATTCAGTTCTTCCAAAACGAAGCTGCTGTCAATTAACCACCACAGACGACCTCACCTCCCTCCCATTAGCATGGAACAGGCATGCCTCCCAGAGAGTAAAACACTACGCCTGCTTGGCCTAACACTCTCAGCGGACCTCAAGTGGAATGACTACGTCAAATCCATTGCTAAATCCGCTGCTATGAAAGTTGGCTCTCTGTGCAGGGACCGGAAATTCTTTCTGCCTGAATCTATCCTGCACTTATACAAATCTACCATCCGCCCGTGTTTTGAATACTGTTGCCACATCTAGTCAAGTGCCCCTACTATTCTCCTCGGGCTTCTTGACAAAATACAGCGAAGAATCTGTAACGTGATTGATACCGACTTAGCTGACCGCCTTCAGTCACTCTCCCACCGGCGTGACGTGGCTTTCCTGTGCCTCTTCTATAAATACTTTCATGGCTTCTGCTCTGATGAACTTAAATCACTGATGCCCCCTAGGCGTGAGTTTGCACGAGATAATAGATTGGCAACTAGGTCCCACCCTTTTACAGCGAAACCGATGAAATTTAACTCAATTTCTACTCCAACAGCTTCCTTTCTCGCACTTCCCGCCTGTGGAATTCCCTTCCAAATTCTTGCTTCCCCGACGGCTATAACCTCCAGGAGTTTAAATGTAAGGTCAATAGACACCTCCTAACACACTAACCCTCCCATTCTCTGCAACTCTCCCCCTATGTACATCCTAACTCGTCTATCGCCCTGTTTAACCCCCTGCGCTATAGTGGCAGTGGAATGCCTTGCTTGGGGTGACATGATTAAAAAAAAAATTCTAATTTCTCTAAACACTTTTACAAGTTTGTAAATATTGTTTCAAGAACATCGATTACAGGAATTACTACAACTGTCAAAAGCCGTATCTTCTTCACATTTTCACTCAGATCTTTGTATATTTCAATATTTTCAATTTCTTTTAAGTTTATCCTCTTAATTTTTTATTAGCCTATTCTAAAGCGAAAATTGTAGTTAACAGAAAAAAATTTCTAATTGCGGATGACTTTATGAAGAAAGAAAGCAATCAGCTAGAAACAATCCGAAAACTGAACATTAAAAAATGACTTTAAAAAATGTAAGAAACGGCTGATTACTTTGAAGACAGTCAAACTATTTCCCTAAATAGGCTACATTCCGTTAATTTTAAATCTAATGTTATGTAAAAATATTAAAGGTAACGCAAGTTTTAAACTAGGACACTGTTTTGATGTTTCTCTGAGTATTTCATATCACGTAAGGCCTAATTAGAAGCATTTGTTTTCTATGACAACATCTGACAAATGCCACCTGCTTGTCTTTTTTCCGCTTAAAGAAAAGCCGACGTAAAATTCAACAAACGAATGTGCAAGATGCAACTCAACTTCGGCAAGTCACGAGAGTGTACCGATGAAGTAGACATCTGATGTATGGTGCTGTGAAGGGTTTATAACGAAGCCGATAGTCGAAGGGGAAAAGGTGATTCGAGCTGCTTTCATTCCGTAAGAAACCACATTGTTATTGTCTTGCTGCGTTAAGCACGAATCTTTGCATTACGTCATTTCATACATAATGCCTTTGATGGCGTGAGAACAATTCTCTTTATAATCTTTACCCAACTGCATGAGAAAAACTGATTCTCTTCTCAGGGAATATTTTCTATAAATTTATATTGTTTACATACATAACCTATTTGGATCTAATTAGATGCTTTGAGGATCAGCTCAAGATGAAGATCATATCAGATAGAAAGCGTTTGATAACGAAAGATTTCAGCAAAAGTTTGGTAAATGCAGCAAGCCTGGTTCGTGTGAATGGGTCCAGCCTTCATTTTCATTTTTAAAACTTCTTTGACACAACGGAGCGCGGTTTCTTGCGAACCCTGCCCTCGTTAAGATAGACACGTTTGTATTCCTAGCAATGTAAGTGTTGTTCATTGCCTGTTCCTGGTTTTATCTTTTGTTATGATCCACGTCGATATTCCCTAGTTTGTTTTTGCTCCCCCTCCTTTTTATCTTGACTAGGCCAGTCTTTGATTTCTCCATTCCACCAATTATTTTATCTTTTTTCATTCCGTTAGTGAGTATTGGCAGAATACAGCAGCTGCTCTTATTTTTGTGGGATCAATTGTTTTCATGGTTTGGTCAGTTAAGTACCATACGTGATACACGCTTTGGGCGATCATGTCTCGAAAGAGACATGACTGACTGGACAGAAAATTATCCCGCAGTAGGTTGCCATTGCTTTCTGCGGTAGACTGGTTGCCATCCAAGGCTATAGAACCTAATCTGTCTTATTATTTAACCCATAACTGAAGGGAAGAGACGGATTAATACCTTTCCCAAGGGAATGTAAGGAATTCAACTGGAATTCGAACTCGGCTTCACGATTTCTCGTTCCGAGTCGATATCCACTGCACCACAACGCACATCCGTTTGCATGCTTAATAATCATAAAATTTATTTATAATAAATGCTTCCTTGACATATAATGTAACTGACGGTGGGAAAAAGAAAAACACGATCAGCAAGAAAACAGATAAACAAGAAATCAGATTAAGAAAGAAAATCTATCTGTTCAAAATCTGGCACAGACTTTAGAATACTGCACAATTTGCGTTAAAAACTGGTCCACATTGTTTTTTTAAGTTCTTGTAAAGGAGTGGGACGTAAAAGATTGAATTTCTATATGGAAAGATTACATGCACACACACACACACACACACACACACACACACACACACACACATATATATATATATATATATATATATATATATTAAGAGTTTGAATGAATTCTCACTGATTTTTCATGAAAGGTAATGTATTTATGAAAATTAGTAAAAAATATGTTACTGGAAATATTCTCCATTGCTAGCCACTACTTTTTCTTATCAATCTGGCAGAATGACACGTCTTTTTAGGTTAACCACAAAAAGACCCATTTTTTGGCATCTTTATACGAATGAAAGTGATACTCAACCAAGCCAAGTGCCAACGATCGGAACAAGTGACAATTGGACGGGTCATGTCTAGTGAATACGGCGGGTGGACAGGACTTCCTATTTAAGTGCTTTCAAGAAGGTTTTTACCTGTTTTGTAACATGTGACCTAGAGTTGTCATGTTGCAAAATAACATTGTCGTGTCTCTACTCGTATAACGGCCGTTTTTTTTTCTTCAATGCTCGGCTCAAACGCATCAACTTTAGACGATAGCGATCTTCTATGATGGTTTTCGGCTCATAATAAACTACATCCCAGCTGATCCTATCAAATGCAGAACAGAAGACGCCATTCGATGTCTCTCGGATTCAATTCATACAGCAGTCAATGACATTGCTTTTTAATCTTTCATAATGTTTTCAAACGTTTCAACACTGCTGTGTGATAAATTCCCCAAATTCTGCAAGTTCAGCTTGCGCCTGACACAAGTCTTCATGAAGTAATGCCTCCAATTCTTTGTCTTCAAACTTATTCGGTGCGCCAGAATGATCTTCATCTTCAACATCAAAATCTTTATTTTTTGAAGCGACTAAATAAATATCTGCCTGTTGTTTCCGACAGAGCATGGTTGCTGCAATTCTTAACAAGAGTTCTGAGAGCTTCAGCTGCAGATAACTTTTGAATAATGTAGTACAGTAAGATTCTCCGCAAATACACTCTCTGTGGCACGAAATCTGACATGTTTAACGCTATAAAAACAAAGTTGTTTACACGTCAGTGAAATGAGATACTCCGAATTACAATCTTGTTTATTGTACTTCCTTATAGATGCGTTGCTATCTGAAATTGTTCGTATTCAGTTTTGGGAACGCCATTAGTTTAAAAACAGCGAGAATTTATTCAAGGTCATAATTTTATATATATATATATATATATATATATATAAAGTTTCTCCAGCTTGAATGTATATTTGTGTGCGCATGGTTTTTTTTTGTTTTGCTTTAAACAATAACTTATAGATTCAAGTATGATTTTTTTTCCTTTTATCGAAGATTGTTGTGAGAAAAAATGATAGTCTGTGTTCTATTCCTTTAGAGATGTGAGCAGTTTGATGAGTCCCATAAGAAAACTCATCATCTGAATTATGATAAACAGAGCGAGCAGTAGAATCGACCCAGAGATAGAACAAGAACAGTGTGGCCTCGTTAAGAATACCGGAACAACAAATGCGATATTCATGCTCATAATGCTATCTGAACGAGCAATATAGATGCATAAGGACCTTTATATGTGCTTTAGAGACTTCGCAAAGGCGTTTGACAATGTACGACAAAAAGATGCTTGACAACCTTGGCATTTTCAGAAAAGACGTTAGGATAATCAAGAATCTATATTGGCAGCAAATCGCTTGTGTACGGAAAGTAAGTGAACTAGCAGGTATGCAAACATAGAAAGGGGTGTAAGACAAGGATGTGTTTTCTTACCGGATCTTTTCAACCTGTACAGCGAAGCAATTATGAGAGAAATAAAAGCCTTGCCGGGATTCGTCATTGGCGGTCACAATCTCAACAATATAAGATAGGCGGATGACACGGTGCTGATTGTAGACACGGAAAGGAAAATGCGGGACTTTGTACAGAAGTGAGAAGAAAGGACTGAGCATAAACTACCAGAAAACGGCATGTATGGCCATCAGCAAAAAGAGGAGCCCAATATGCCGACTACAAGTCGGAGAACCTAAAATAAAACAAATAAAAAATTCAAATATCTGGGAAGTGTTTTGACAGAGGATGGAAAGTGTGACATGGAGATCCAAGGACGGATAGGGATAGCCAAAGACGCATTTTAGAAGCTAACCAGAGTACTAAGATACAGGAAAATCTCATTAGAAACAAAGAACAGAGTGCTGGATTGCTATGTTATACCTGTTCTTCTATATGGAAGTAAATATTGGACAATCTCATTAAGGATGAAGGGTAAGATTGAAGCAGCAAAAATGTGGCTTTACAGAAGAATGCTGAGGATACCATGGTCGGAGCACGTGTGCAACGATAAGGTGTTGGAAATGATAGAAACGAGAGGAAAAAATACTTAACATCAGGAAGAGAAAAATGAGATTCCTGGGACACGTAATGAGGAAGGAGGGCCTGGAGAATGTAATACTCACAGGTCGGATAAAGAGAAGAAGAGACAGGAGAAAACAGCGTGAGACATACTTGTTAGGCTAGAGAAAATGAATTGCAGAACGGGGTTTAGAAGAGATGCAAAAACAAATATATTGAAAGCAAAATAGACAGAGCCAAGTGGAAGTCTATGATCGCTTACGTCCTGAAGGAAAACGGCACATGAAAAAGAAATATAAGATCTAGTAATTACGTACATTAAATTTGTATTTGTTTTCATGTATGGTGAGACACTACCAGTTTGTAAATTAAGTTCTACATTTAAATATTGAACAACTTTTTTTTATTTATTTTGACTTCCATCTCATAATTGATGTTTTTTGAGATTTTGAAAATTATTTTATCATTTTTTCTTGTTTTCCGACGCTATCATTAATCCGTCATCTCTGTATTTATTGTATTAGTCTATGTAAACTATATCATTAATCTCAGAATTTAGAAATAAAATCCAAATTAGAAAAAATATTTTTCGAATTGTTTAATAAACGTTTCGGAATTACACAACATATTTAATAGAAATACAGTTAAATTAACCAACAGCTGTACTTGCAATGTTAAAAATTACATAAAATACAAAACCCCATGAATTTTTAAAAATAACGGGCGGAAATTTATTATTGTTAATACTAAAAAATGTAATTGTAAAGATAAAAGTAAATGTTTGCTTGATGAAGTTTGTAAATCCGAAGGAGTTATTTCCAAAGCAGAAATACAACTATAAATTGCAGAGCAAAGTATACATAGTGTGTACAGAGGGTAATTTTAAAAAACGATAACATAAAAAGAAAGCCTTAGGAAGTGTATCAAACTAGACAACTATGCGTGGAAATTAGAAGAAAATATAACCTAAATACGAATTTAAACTGAAGTATATTGAGGAAAGCTAAAACTTACAACAATAGGAATGTCTCTCAATTGGGCCAAGAGAAAAGGTTGGCAATAGTATCATTTTCAGTACGGGAAGAGTTATTAAATGAAAAATCCGAAATAATGTCATTATGTAAACAGATTATGAATAATATTTTGGGTTTGTACAAAACCGGATAAAATTATGTACAATATTATATCCATAATCTTGATTAGCTCCTCTCTTAATTTTAAACTCTCTGTTATGCGTTTTCAAATTCCTGTTAGGCATTCAAAATAAAGCGTTCCGGAATCATTTCTTTTTTTATAACGCCTGACGATACAAAAAGCTTCAAACCTGGATAGTATAACAGTCTGATCTTCCTAAGTTCGATTTTTAAATGCTCTATATGTTAAATCTTCATCGTCCTTTTCTTTAAATGTGTATTTCGCACTTTTAATACAATTGTTTACCGGTATAATTTGACTGTAACTGATATATATATATATATATATATATATATATATATATATATATATATATATATATATATGTATGTATATATATATATATAATACAGTGATGATCTACGTATACTGTCTTAATAATATGTATAGGAAAAACTACTAAAAAGTTGTAAGTTTAAAAATGTATTTTTGACAGTTTATTTATCTCTATTATTATATTTGATATTTCAGACCGTCCTTGGCCTTTCATCAGAAACATATGATTTTTAATTTGAAATTAGAAGCGTTTTCGCGAGGAGCGTTCGTGGAGTGATTGTTTACATCACGTGACGCAGAAAGCGACAGATTTTTTTAAATATTTGTAAACGTAGACATATCTTTAATAATACTTATAAATATTGTTATTAAAGAAAAAATGTTTAAGTGTATCCAAAAAATGTTTAACTATTGAAATATTTATAAAGATTCAAAACACCTAAGTCCCTATATAACCCTAGCCTGTATGTATTTAATTTTAAAATCCAGTATTTTTCTTTCTTTCTGCGTGAGTATGTAGAACTAAAATCAGAATCTATTAGTAAACATTTGCAGTTTTCTAATGTGTGTCCTGGTTGATTGAAGTGTTCTGCTATGGGTGAATTTGTGAAAACTTCAAAATAACAGATTATGTGTACCCTTACCGCTAGATCTGACTAGCACTTACAAAACAGAATTATCACTTCTCATTCAGAACTTGAACCACAACATAAAAAATAAAATAAAATCTCTTATTCCTGAGAACCCCAAAACAGCAACACTCTACACTATCCCAAAACGACATAAACTCCCCAAAATCATTTCAGAAAAAACACCCTAACACCTCTTCATCTAACCCACATCATACTAAACAATCAAAGAATGAAGAGATCTATAAAATTTCAAAAGCCCTTAAAATCACACCACCTGGCAGATCCATAATATCAGGTATTGGTACCGTCACAGAACTTATATCTGGGTACATAGACAATATCCTAAAACCTTTATTGCCTGACATACCTAGTTATATTAAAGACACTACTGATTTTCTCAACAAATTACAAAACATTAACTTAGTCCACGATGATAATATTCTAGTAACGATGGCTGTTACGTCTCTGTACACGAACATTCCACATGTTGAAGGAATTTCAGCTTGTCATGAGTTCCTTAGAAAAAGCAAATTACCTAACAACCAAATTACAGATATATGCCAATTAATAAATTTCATTTTAATACACAATAATTTTAAATTCAACAACAAACACTATTTACAGATTAGTGGCACAGCAATGGGCACGAAAATGGCACCTAATTATGCCAATATCTTTATGCACATTCTAGAAAAAAAGATAATAGACAATTCAGAATATAAACCATCACATTATTTTAGATACATTGATGACATCTTATTATGGACTCATGGATTAGAAAAATTAAAAAACTTTTTTACTTTCTGCAACAACTTCCATAATACAATTAAATTTATCATGGAGTACTCATACACATCACTCGCTTTCTTAGACGTCATGATAAAATTAAACAAACATACACTTTCCACCAGTCTATACAACAAACCCACAAACCAACATAAATTCGTACAATTTAACAGTTGCCATCCCCTTAAATTAAAAAAAACTATCGTATACAGCTCATTTCTAAGAATCAAACGCATATTCTTGCACCATCCAGATTTTCTATACAACATTAACAACTTAACAAAGCAATTTCTAATATGTAAATACCCAATAAAAATAATAAAAGAAGCAATAAATAAAACCATCCACACAAATCGTAACACACTTCTCACATACAAGAAAAGAAAAAACAACAACCGAATTCCCATGGTTTTTAACCACAATCAATATTCCCACACACTTATTCAAAATTTAAAAAATGATTACAAGAACCTCCAATCAAACAAAAAAATCAAAGATATTTTCGATAAACCACCCATAAATGCAATGAAACAAACACCCAACCTATCAGCTATCCTCACTTCTAACAAATATCTAAAAAATACAAACTTATCAGGGAATTTCAAATGTCAGAAATCCTGTTGTTTAGTTTGCAAACATTTAGTAAACGATGCAGTATTTTCTCTACCCAACACCAACATCAAATTACACCCACCACGCCTCACCTGTGACAGCCAAAACATAATATATTTTCTCTTCTGTTCAATATGTCCAAATAGTGAAAAATTAGTGAATCTGGAAATAGATTTAGATTCCGTTCTAATAATCATAAACTAAGCATACGCCAAAACAACCCGTATTCACCCATAGCAACCAGGACACACATTAGAAAACTGCAAATGTTTACTAATAGATTCTGATTTTAGTTCTACATACTCACGCAGAAGGAAAGAAAAATACTGGATTTTAAAATTAAATACATACAGGCTAGGGTTATATAGGGACTTAGGTGTTTTGAATCTTTATAAATATTTCAATAGTTAAACATTTTTTAGATACACTTAAATTTTTTTTTCTTTAAAACAACATTTATAAGTATAATTAACGATAGGTCTACGTTTACAAATATTTTAAAAAACCTGTCGCTTTCTGCGTCACGTGATGTAAACAGTCACTCCACGAACGCTCCTCGCGAAAACGCTTCTAATTTCAATTTTCAAATCATTTGTTTCTGATGAAAGGTCGAGGACGGCCTGAAATATCAAATATAATAATAGAGATAAATAAATACTGTCAAAAATACATTTTTAAACTTACAACTTTTTAGTATTTTTCCTATATATATATATATATATATATATATATATATATATATATATTGTTAAATATAAGAGACAATGAATGTCTATTATGTGTAATCATGAGTCGTTCTAAACGTCGTATTTTGGCTTTAAATTCAATTGAAAATAAAGACAAAGATTCTTCAACATTTGGATTTTTTTCGGCTCACATGAGCCATGTACATTAAATCCAAACAACCTACACTTAATAGAATCACGTTTAAATCCGGTCATAGCACATTACATTGCATTTGAATACATGGTTCTGTTGTCATTTTGCGCTATCCCGTAGTGTGACGTCATAGAACCGCATTGCAAATTTGCGAACTGCGTTTGTTATTTTTGGTAACCATTGCCGTTGCCAAGCGGAGTTTTATGTCAACACAAAATAAAATCGTCGGTGATGGTGGATGTTATTGTATTACCGTCTCTCTGAAGATGGCTCATGTGAGCCGAAAGCTTAGAACTAAATTAATAAAAAATTATCCAAATGTTGGAGATTTTTTGTCTTTATTTTCAACTGAAATTAAAGCCAAAATACGACGTTTATAACGGCTCATGATTAAACATCATAGACATTGTCCCTTATATTTAACAGTATATGTTTAGAAAATTATTTGCTACCTTAAAACACTATATATATATATATATAAATCCAGAATATATTTCGGCAGTTGGAAAAATGACACACTGCTTTGTCAAACTCGAAAGGACAAATGTTACATTTAACTCAGAATATTCAAAAACAATTTTGCACAAAGAGGAATACAGTTACGTGAAGGGCATAGATGTATACAATTAAACATTGCCACAACAAATACTGAAAGTGTCACAAAAATAAAGAACACATACACCAAATCACATATACGCAAAAAATCTTAAAGAAAAAATATATACAAACACAAAACAAGAAAATATGTATACCCATGCAAAAAATAATTGCACACAGACATAAGAGACCATATAAGTACACAGTAATTTACACAAAATAATAACAACAGAAAACTAAACACAAAAATAATCAAACTAAGGAAGAGGTAAAAAATTTTAAAAAATGGCTTTATGTAGTATTGTCACAGTCATAAATAATTAGTAATCACAAAACTTTTAAAAAATTAAAAATAATAATTAAAGGTTTACAAGTAAATGTTTTACAAAAGTAAGAAATACATTCATAAAGAAAAGATTCACAAAATGATCATAAAGACAAAATTTCTCATAAAGAAAAAAAAATTAAATACAAGAAAAAAAGGAAAATTAAAAGTATTACGGACAATATATTAAAAACAAAAATTAAATACAGTCACAAGTGGTTAACTACCACAAATAAGTTTTAAATATAAATAAATAAATAATATAGATAAAAATACCCATAGTATTAATAACAAGAAAATAAAAATAAAATATGAGATTCGCAATAGTAAAATAACAGAAAAATTTGCTAAAAAATTATTGATAAGAAAAACGCTCTAATCCTACAAAATAGATAACTTAAATCTATTTCTGTGATGACATTTAAAAATCACTTTCTTTCGTTGATTTAAAATCTGGTTATTACCACTAAATTTAATTATTTTTGTTTTTTCATCTAAGCATCTATTTTTAAAGCTAATAAGAGTTAGTGATTTTCCTATGATCTTTTTCGATCCGTGACGAGAGTCCCCTATCTTTTAATTCCCAGAAATATTTAGGCAGAGCTGTATGGGATTTAAAGTGAGTAGCCCCCCCCCCACCTTAAAACCCAAAGAAGGAATATTTATGATTATAAAATCTGTTTCCAATATCCAGCAGAAATTCGAAAATACATTTTTCTTTCTTTATCATATTCCATAAGAAAAATAGTTTTTTGGTATATAATTTTTTCAGACATTCATATACCGCCAACTGTTAATATTGCTAGTACAAGAATAATTCATCTTTATTGTTTTCTATTAAAGATCTTACTTAGTGAATTGTTAAAATTAAAATGTTTCTTGATAAATTTCAGAAAATAGTGACTAATATTAATGTTAGTCTATTGACAAAAAGCGGGGTTGAACCATAAAAGTCTTTTTTTTAATTTTTAGACTTATTAATACCAGTTGCATTTGGGGGTTTTAAGATAGAATAATTCCTGATTAAATCCACTTATTTGGACAGCGTTATTATAAGGGGTTTATTATCATTAAATATTTTGGTTTTGGGGATAGTTTTTTACCATAGTATTAACAGTACTAGGAATTTGTTTTATCACTTGGTTGGGATGGTTTGAATTAAGCTTAATGTATATTAGATATTCACTATTTTTATGATAGGGCTTAGAACATATTATTAGAGAGGTTCAAAGTAATATCCAGAAAATTAACTATTTTAAGATTTGAAGAAATACCAATTTAAATCCAAGTAATTTAAAAGCTCTTTTGCTTATTTTGTGTATGGCTATATTTGTTCCTTCTGTTTTGTGTTCGTATATTTTTTCCTTTAAGATTATTTGTATATGTGTGATTAGTTGTATGTGTCTTTTATTTTTGTGACACTGTATCTGTTGTGGCAATGTTCAACTGTATACACCTCTCATCTTCAGCTCACCTTATTTCCTCTCTGGGCAAAATTGCTTTTGAATATTTTGAGTTAAATGTAACATTTGACTTTTCGGAATTGACAAAACTGTGTCATTTTTACAATAGCCGAAATATATTCTGGATTTATAGCCGTTTAATTATGACTCGAGTTTTCTCCTCCATATTTCATATTGTACTGGATAATATCCATTGAGTCCTCTATTTTTATTTTTATCAATTGAATATTTTATATTAATAAGAAAACATTTTTGAAATTATCCGTTTTTATGGGTTAGACATTATTCTTATGTATATATATATATATATATATATATATATATATCCCGGCCAGAGGCGAGTGGATGCGTCTAGCTACACTGATGAGCTGTGATACAGCGAAACAGGCTTGTATGTTGATGACTAATATATTATGCTCTCATTACGATTGAGCTCTCTGAAGAAGAAAATTTTAAAAACAATTTTTACTTCATCTATATACGTGGCTCTTCAGAAATGAATTGAGTTTCTCTGATACCATGTGTCGATGTCTTAGTGGGTAGCGACTCCGACTAACCCCAAATCGGTCGAGTTTCGATCCCGGCGAGTGGATACGTCTAGCCACACTGATGAGCTGCGAAATAGATGGGGATGACTTATATATGTATGCTTTTTATAGACTCTTTCGAGGTATGAGTGTCTAACTCAGTTAGACTGCCACACAAAGAATTGTTTAGAGTGTTGAAAGCTTGTGTAGCATTTTTGGTACTGCTGATAACAAACAATCGGTGCAGAAGTTCGCTACAGATCACTTGAACAGCAGCCCTTAGTTATTTAACCCATAACTAGAGGGAAAGGGCCGATTAATACTTTTCCCAAGGATACAAGTGCGTAAGTGAATGCAGAGTGATCGAATGGAATTGCAACTCGGCTCACCGATTTCCCTTTCCAAGAGGACATCCACTGCACCACAACGCACATCCGTCAATAAACGTTTACAGCACCTGGTATTACCAAGTGGTCACCCATCTAAGTACTGACCAGGCTCAACGTTGCTAATATATATATATATATATATATATATATATATATATATATACGCTTTAAACAATATTAACGTCATTTTACTAACCTAAGGAACCTTTCGGCCAACACTTGTCAAAGGTATCCTTTGGCGTTATTATGAATAATAAAGCAGGACAAGAAAAAACATCAAAAGTACATATATATATATATATATATATATATATATATATGAGTTTTATATATTAGCTAATGTTCCATTCTACAAGACCCAAAGACAAATTATGATAGAGATTGAAGGCTGATGTTATGTGAGCGGTAAGAGAAAGGACCGATGTTTATGAGGATATGGGTGAAAGATAAAAGTCAACCTCAGTTTTCTTAATTATTATAGCTTCCTAACAGATAGATCTATGAACGTATTTATTAATGTACTGGTCTTCATGGCCCATGAAATCGCTGTAAGCGTCCCCGAGGTTCGCTTGTTGGTCCTTTGCTATCCTGCATTTATCAGCTTAATAGCATACTCTGATATCATGTGAATGAATATCTCTTTAGAGGATACAAAATAAAATCTACATGACCAGAGCATGGAAACTGATCATTCTTCTGACCTAGCATTAACAACTCAGTTGGGAAAAACTATCTAATCACCTTCAATACCTCAAAAATATAATTATCTAACGTTCCATAATTACTAAGAAATAGCTGCCGCAATGAACTTCTAAAAGTCGCGGCACACATATCCACATTAACTGCGCATCTTACTCTCACTATTCACACAGATACCTTCAATAAACCTCTACCATGAGCTGCCCTTTGCTTTTGTAAACGGTGATTAGAAAAAAGATTTCTCGCTGCATTCCACTGCTTCTCTTACCAGTAAATGTTAATTTTTCACACCTTCTTTCATCGTTCAGCATTCCCGTTTTCTCTGATAGTAACAATTTCTCTGTAGTTTATGTTTTGGCTAAAACTTCATCGTTTCTTACATAATTCGTCCATCGCAGTCTGAACATTCTTCAAGAGAATTGCATCCCGTTTATTTAACTACTTTTCTATTCATCTGACGAAAGGTCCGGCATTCAGCACCATATAGAAGATTACAAATTACATAGCAGTCCAAAAATAGTTTCTTTGTATCAAAGGCTATTTTAACCCCTTAATACTGTTATTTCTACAAAATGTTTTATTAATCTGTGCATTAGGACTGGTATCAAATATTCTGCTGCCTGTTACTAAACTAAAAGGTTAAGTTTCCAAACTTAATTTTATCGTCACCAAACCATAAGTCAGAGATTTGATTGTCTTTTTTGCTGACAACTGTACACTCCATTTTCATTTAATTTTATTGTTTACCTTGTGTTTCAATTTTCCGAATTTTCAACTCCATGTCCTCTGCATAGGCGTAGTTTATTATAATGACGTCTTAGTAGATTAGTATGCTTATCTTTTTTCGAATCACCTTGCTGTTCAAGTGAATTACCGTAAGAAAAACATTTTTACTGTTTTATTTATTTATTTTTATTGTTTTATTATTTATTTATTTATTTATGTTGTATACACATAACGTGTTCTCTCTCCGTACACATGACGTTTGTTCGCTCGCAATAAAAGTTAGGGATTATTTGACTATTTCACTAGAATTGAAAAAGTTGAATATCGCTACCATGGTGGATTGCATAATTTCATTGTTTTTCTTGCTCAGTGTGGTTGATTGTATGGTGAATCCTGATACGGAATATTTTATCACTCTAATGAAAGCTTTCATGAATAAATGCATCTGCCTTGTCCAACTGCTATTATGCGGGTCGACGAAGAATATTCAACCCAGTAAATGCTATATTCTCTCCATAATAATGGGAGCTGTCAGAGAAATAATGTTTCAAATTGACCGGAACAAAGTTCTAACCATCCTTGAAAAGATATGAGAAATTCTTAAATTCTCGCTATTCCTTATCTGAATGGCATCGCTGGGAGGAGATGAAGCAACAACTAAAAGATTAATTATTCTCCCTTCATGGATTTAATCTCCAAAATATTACCGCTTCAAATGCATGATATCACTTACAAAAGTTAAAATACGTTTAATAAGTACAGGATCACTTTTATATGCATGTCATTAGCCAACATAATATCAGTACTAAAGACCCTAAAAATGGCACTTTTTATTAGCAAAGCACGAACCTAATATTGCATGATCGAAGCCTATTTGTAAAACCCAAACATCTATGAAAATCTAAAGAAAATTGAATGTATATAATTGTTTAGGATGCAGAATCATTGCTTTGGAAGAAACTATTGGTGTGACAAATGGAAAATTAGGATATGCTTTCCCTTCAAACAACTGGTAATCCATGGTGACCATAAGGAACAAAAGCATTTCATTGTAGTAAACATAGTATTAATGGTATTAGTTTCAATTGTCTGACATATAAACTAGAAGAGTACAAAAAACATAAATGGAAAACTAATGGTTTAGTTTGACGGAACAAAAAAAACTTTTTTTTAATATAGGTTGTATATGTCGTTCAAATAGTGTCATTCAACCTCAAATCATAATGACTGCAATGCGTGTGGGAATTTTGCAAGCATGCTCTAAATTTTTGCAGTTTTCTTGAAAACTGTATATAAGAAGACACACCAGAGTATTTTTCCAGGCTAAAACAGTGGAAATATTACCATTATATTTCCAAATATGACACCATTAATATACGATTTTTTAAAAAAAAGTACACATTGTTTGATGGCTTTACACATATAAAAATGATAACAGGATTCATAACTGTTTTGAAATATATGGTTTGTTAGTTCCTTTAGAGGAACATAACAACTGAACACATTTTTTCTATTTTTTAATCGTTTCACCCCAAGAAAGCGAGCAGGGTGTTACAGCGATGGAAAAGACTGCGTAGAGTGGTTATAGAAGAAACGATAAAAGATGAACAAAATTCAAAAATACAGAAGATGACAGTTAACATTGCATTTAATTTTTTGAAAAGTGTTGCTATCAGGAAAGCAAGCAAACGAAGGGAGTTTCACAGGCGAGAAGCAGCAGAAAAGAAACTGTTCAAGTAGAAGTGGCGGTTACATTTAACTATTTTGACGGTAAAATGGTGGGACCTAGATGCCAATCTAGTATTGCGCTTCTATTCACGTGGACAATGCACTAAGAAAAAAGTTCATCAGAGCAGTTGCCATGAAAATATTTATAGAAAAGACAGAGGGAAGCCCCGTCACGTCGGTGAGAAAGTGACTGAATTTGAGATGCTAAATATAGACCAATTACATTACATATTATTATTTGTATTTTGTCTATAATCTAGATGAATAGCAGGTGCAACCGACCAGATATGGCAACAGTATTCAATGCACGGACGAATGGTAGATTTATGAAAGTCCAAGATGGTACGATGCAGTGTTGCTGTCAAGGAGACTTGCATCAGTCATACTGATGGCTGACAGGAAAGTTTCTCATGGTTGCCAAAATATCTACATCAGCAGCTCGATCTTCTTCATCATTGTCAAGGGTCTGGTATACATATTCAGTGATAGCTGGTAGCATACCATCGGTAGACATAGCGAGATGAAAGTCATATTGTACTTCAGAGGATGGATTGTGAGAGGTGAGATGCTTAACTACTTCAGCATTGATTAGAGCCTCAAATACTTATCCGAAATCGGTAAGAGTTTAATACGGCAATAGTTAGAGGGGTCAGAGTGTTCACAAAATTTCTTTAAAACAGGAACTACACAAGAGGGCTTCCAACAAACAGGAAAGCAGGAAGCAGAAAGGCAATAATTATAAAGTTTCGTGAGGACTGAAGACAGCTCAGGGCCACATTCCTTTAGAACAGCAGATGGGATTCCATCACCCCCGCTTGATTTATAAGAGTCTAAATTAAAAATGATTTCTGAGTCCAGAGAGTATGCCTATATCACTCATTTTAGGGTCTGTTCTAGGTACAGTGAGGTGAAACAAGTATTTGGACAGTAAAAAATGTATTTAGAATCATATATTGAAAGAAAAGCATTGCATGTTTAAAACGCTAAAGAATGTTGCTTTACTCTAATATAATGTTTTGCTATTAGTGAGAGCAGGGGCTGAAATCGTTAACTCAGCTTTTACATACCTTGGTAATGTTATTTATATTGCTTAATTGTAATATTGTAATAATAAAATATGGTATTTTATATGTAGGTTTTAATATTTATATATTATTGGTTTTACTTAATTATGATATAGTATTGATGAAACCCTTAAGAATAGCGTATACCCAGTCTTCGAAATTGATAAAATATTTTGTACATTTGTGAAGAGTGACTGAGATGCTTGAGGTTAGCACCAATGACTAATTACCACCTAACACTAACCTTTACCCTAGGATTAGCATTTAAAAGTCGGCTTCTTTTTTATTCTGGCTTTCATTCTCAAGCAAAATATTCTTGATGTTTTCTAATCTCCTTTTTCTGTCTTTGATTTCGGCCATGGGGATCTCTTCTTTTCATTCTCATACACTAACAGGTTCTACTTTCATTTTGGTCATCTGTAATGTGAGTAAGATAAGAATTGACGCATGCTCACAAAAACGATAAACCACAGAATAACCTTAAAAATACCTGCGATATTACCATAACCGTGTACAGAAGATCGTGATGGAAAATTTGGCACTCATGTAATCACAATAGACTTTTATCTTGACATATAGTTGTTATTTTTATCATAAAGCTTTGTTGGAGGTATCCTCATTGTTTATACAGTACCGGCAAAAATGCGCTTACGTAATTTTTATTTAATTCAATTCTATCTAACTGCAAGAAGTTTTATTGCAACTGTCAGCAAGAAACACGAAAATGTTTAGAAAAGAATTCAGTGTTCATTGGGTGTTCCTTAATTTTGACATTAGGGGTAAAATTCTCAAATGTCAAATATAAAATAAAGCAAAAACAAAACAAATTTAGTTTATAAAAATTTTATGTTTAAGAATTAAAGAAACATTGCAACATTTTAACGCAAAAATATTTCTAAATTGTATACATGTATGTTCCAAAATTATTTAATTCTAGACTCTTAGTTACAAATAAAGCTAAGCTTAAATATTAAGTGTATTTGAAATATGAATAATTACAAAGTATACTCCCCTTATTCATTCATTTGAAAATACAAATTTTATAAAGTTAATATTTAAACTGAACATTTTAGATTTATATACAGTTATTTTACATATATGCATACTCACGCGCACGTACACATATGTACACACACACACACACACACACACACACACACACACACACACACATATATATATATTGAATTATAATTTACCCACTGAATGACTTCTATTTCTAGTTAAGAATAATTTCATTCCATTGCCTTACTCTTTTTCATCTCTATCAATCTGTTTCTTACATTTTTACTTTTGTCGGAATCAAAAGTCGGATTTGTTTTGCAGAGCCTACTTTCATTCTCAAACGAAACACTCTTGATGTTGTCTAATCTCATTTTCTAGTTTTGATTTCAACCATGAGTTATTTGCTTTTCATTACAATAACATATTCTACTTTCATTTTGAGGATATGTAATGTGAATGAAATAAGTACTGATATGTACGCTCACAAAAGCGATAAACCACAGAATAAACTTCAAAAATACTTGCGATGTTTACATAACCGTTTAGAGAAAATAGAGATGGATTTCATGTAAACATAATGGACTTTTAGCTTGACACAGAATAACGTTTTGTTTTGGAAAAGATTTGGATTAAATTTACTGACAAGAAAATTATGATGAAAAATAAATATTATTGTATAAAATAGAAGCTTCATCATTATGTGACAGATTTATTGATGTATCTACAGGTTTTCCTTTACTAAAGAAGTTTTGCAGTCCCTAGTCAGTGAATTTACGATGAAACCTTTTTTTCGTCTATTCTTATTTTCTAAACTGAGATTTTGTATTTTTCACTCAAGTACTCAATCACGATTTTTTTTCTATTTTTATGCTTTGACATTTTTATTTTTTTCTATTTTTATGCTTTGACATTTTTATATGGCACTTGCTATTCCCCAGCGGTCAAGCATCTACGTACTGACCAACCTCAACGATGCTTAATCTGAACAATCTTTTGAACTGATGCAGTCTTTCTTCTGAAATCGGGAATTGAATGTTGTCTTGATCCTGTTGAATTAATGCAAGCATTTCCCAATGCTCTATCAGTAGACCTACATTGTCCCTAATTTTCTTCAGTTTTCTGATGACATCATTTCTCAACTTGGTAACTATGCTGATGACTCAACCATTTATTTAAAAAAATATCACTATTTTTTAATGTCTACTATTCGTCCTTGCTTTGAATATTGCCGTCACGTCTGGTATGGTCATCTTGCTATTTATTTATTTTTAATAAAATCCAAAGAAGAATTTGTAATGTCATTTTTTCAGTCATTTCACCACCGCTGTAATGTAGCTTTTCTCGGCATTTTCTATGAATATTTTCATGATAATTCTTCTAATAAACCTTCTTCGATGGTACCTATACTTTATGAATTTAAGCGCAGTACTAGATTGGCGGCAATGTCATAATTTTAGAATTGAAATGATTATATGTATCCTTAGAATCTAGGCTAACAGATTCTTCTTTTGCATTTCTGGCTTGTGGAACTCTCTTCTTGCTTATTGTTTTCTAGTCAACTTTGATCTTCAACAATTTAAGTGCAATGCAATCGCTATCTTCTGTCTTCTTAAATATTGTTCTTTTATTGTTCGCTTTTCTTAATAATATTTTCTTCATAGTCTCTCACAATCAGTAACCTTTTGCATCTTAGTGGTGATATTGCCTTGTTTGCGATAAAATGATCAAAAAACTTCGGTGATCGGAAGGGAACTGGTGTTTCAATGTTCTCTGACGTAGGACTTTTATTAAAATACAATTTTCAATTCACTGAAATTTTTTATCTATTTTCAATTTTTTCTTTATCAATTTTTATTACTGCGCTTTTCTTCATTTTTATCTCAATGTTTTACGATACATCCGTACTAACTTTCGTTGAGCATTTTCCTTTCTTATAATTATATTTAAGAATTAGATACCGATGCGTACAGAGTAACACATTGGTAAGCATAACTATTCATATCAAATAGACGACCAGTTTGCATTAAGAACATTTCTATGATTCTATCAAGTAAAAGCCATTTTTGCAGAAGCAATCATTTTTGGATTGACAGACAACGTAGTTTGTAATGATAGTTACAAGATCTATAGAAAATTTACATGTAGTAGGCATTAAAACAATGACGTGAAACCTCTTTGCAACGTGACAATGATGTTGCATCACATCAAATGTTAACAAGCTTAGGTTCTCCATTATCTAGGATTTACTTTCTTTCACAATAATGCTCGATTTATGACGAAGTTTTTCGTTTATTTGTTCACAGGAATTGATGGAGACTAAATTGTATTCATGTGTAATATATTCCATGCAGCAAAGGATTATAAACTAGACATGCATATTTAATCAATGATAACATAATATTCTATCGAATTAACTTAATTGAAATCTGTAGGATCCTCTGTTCTAAATCAATTAGTTAATGAGTTCATTAATTCACTCCTGGGCAATCTGAACATTCTCTTTGAGATACTTTGGTGGTTTTTATCGAAGGAAAAACAGTCAATCCTTAAAGAGAATTAGAAAACATATGCTTCCTTTGTAGAGAAAATGTTCCATATCCTTTTTCTAATGAATACACTCTCGTTGATTTTTTAGAAACCGCACATTTGCTTGTTTTCTCCTACGCAGTTTTTTAACAACCGATAGCAACACTTACCTATCTTCATAACGTTTGGTCTGAAGAAAATTAACGGGAAAATATGAATAACACCGGATAAAGAATGCTTCCAAAATAACTTGCGTATTAATTCTATAGAAGCTTATTGTTTTAAATATCTAAAAATAAGTCATAACCTAAACTCACAGAGCCTATCACAGAACAATCGGAAATAGATTATTTTTAACAAGTCGTTTAACAGGCGGAGTAATTTGAATTAAGCAAATGCTCTTCGTAATGCTGCGAGGCAAGAGGATTCTTCTTGGTTCATCCCTAGAAATGATATAAAAGTACAATTTATATCTTTATCAAGTACTAATTTACCAAATGAGTTAGATATCTTCCAAATGTATTTCGAAACTGAATTAAAGATGAAGAGGTAAATACGTTATTTTTCTTTCCAAATCCAAATTTTAACATTAGGAAATATTAATGTACTTGTAAAATATGAGATCACACAGTCGGTTAAGAATGCTTTAATCAATATTTAATTTATGTTGAGGGCATTTCGCCTATGTGTATGGATTTATACATTTGTATTAGCATCACTTTAGCCTTTTCTTCATTTTACATTTTAAATGTGCCTTTACTTTTAGTCGTTGTAGTAGTAGCAACAACATTATAATTTATTATTATGTAGTATGTTTTTCCTGTTTTCTTATTTGTTCTCCAAACTTTTCGCGATTAGGAAACATTTCAGTTGAAAAATAAACACGGGAGCTAAAATCAAATAAAAATCAATTTGCTATTATTACGGTGTTTACTTTTTTTTTAGCTACACTCGATTAAATTCATTTTTTTTTTACTCGCGCTAGGAATATTGCACAGTAAATGCCTCAAGTGGTGACTTTCCTTGAGATTTCATAATTTTGAACTAAAAATAAATTAAAAGAAAAACTCTTTTTATATTTTTAAAATCCTTGTCTTGTTATCTTGTTGTTTAATTCTTGAAGGACTTCCAACTGAATACCTGGTGATATTCTTCATGATAATAATTCAAAAAGTGTTTACGGAATTTAAAATACTGACGTCTATATTTCGTTTAAGGAATTATACTGAATCTTTGCTTATGCTTTAAAATGTTTTATTATTGAAAGTGACTCAGGTTAAAACTTCTTGTTTTTACTTCAACCACATCAAGTACAACCAACAAAATAAGCGTTTTTAATAAAATAAAATATCAAGGAGTTTACAACTTTATCCACGTGTTTTGTTTTCATTAAATTGCATATATTTTTAAGTTTTCCACAAGTTAATATTGTTCCACAAATAAATTTATTTGATCTGCGTCTCCTATTCATATATCAGAATAATAATAGACTTAATAATTAGTTTACAATCACTGCCGAACATTGCTGATCATATAAATAATACCAGTTTTAAAGGGACTATGCTAATATAAAATACTGAACTATATTTTTAGCTAATATTTCCTATACTAAAATAATATTTGAAAATACTTATTCATTGCTTTTGAAATATATATTTCATTTTTATGACGTATAGAATCAATCCATTTGGTCTTTTACAAAAATACCAGCACGAAGATTTGTAAAATTTTCGGTCATACTTTTAAAATCTAATTGTATGACTAAACATATTTTTAAATTTTACCTTGGTTGAGCCATGAATCTTTTAAAACTAATGCATATATAAGTTTCTTTAGCTTTATGTAACCATCTCTTCTCCTTATCTGTTTTCTCTCTCTCTCTCTCCCTCTCTCTCCCTCTCTCTCCCTCTCTCGCATTGTTTGATGTCAGTTTTTATTTCCTTATCACCTTCTTTCTATCTCTCACGCACGCACACACCTTCTTTTACTGTCTGTATTATTACGATACCAATCACTAATATCATTTTTTTTTCTTTTTCTTCAAAATAAACATCCAGATCTCAACTTCTTTTTTCCATAAATTATTCAGTGCTATTTCCAAAGAAGAATAGCATTCCCGTTGCAGCAATGCAGTCCCCTTAAAGTTTTCCAAAGAAGGAAAAGATCGTATAATCAATGCTTATCAACAGACGAGAGAAAAACTTTTATATAACAACTTTTTTCAATATAACAAAGTACAAAGATTAGATACGTTCCTATCATTGACTTATGAAGATTAACATCTGTGCATAGTTCACCTTGACGCAAATGTCTGCATTATTGATGAATATACCTCATCTCCAATTCCAACGTTACCGTCCACTTATGGGACGAAATAACTAAATGAAAAATTTTAATTATATATCTAGGTACCTCTACTAATTCGTTAAAAACAGAGCATACAATAATGAAAATATACCTCAAACCTGATAAAAACAACGTTTTATAGATAAAAACACTACGTTATCCTTTTAATTAATTTTTTAAATTCTTTCTAGCACGTTCGAAATTCTGGTTAAAAATCAAACTTTTTTCCGGTAGCCGAAGTGTAGGGACCAAAGCTTAGTATAGGAATCATTTTTGTGGTAAATCACGCATTGGTATGTATTTTCGATTAAGTAAAAACTATATTTACTAGTCATAAATGATGGCGTTTTAACATCGAAACTTCATAGCTACTGAGTTGCAGTATGCTATTATTATTATGTCATTTTTCATCATATTTCGATTTCTGCTTTGGTCTCACTACCAACCAAGTCTGCGGGGAGACCTAAGGCAGGTAGTGGTGTGTTGTTATGACTCCATTTCATGTTTTTCTATCTTCCCTATCATCCCCAGCATTACATAGATAACGTTTTCCTTAGTGTGTGGGCTGTACTTAATAAGACAATTTTTTGTATATCTCTTAAGCTGGGGTTTCCAGGGATTCTTTCAATGTGTTGTTTTGTTCCATTTTTTATCATTCCAAGTGCACCTACTATCACTGGCACAACTCTTGTTTTCAATTTCCACATTTTTTCTATTTCAATTTCCAGGTCTTTATATTTTGACAGTTTTTCAAATTCCTTGATTGCTATGTTACAATCCGCTGGACAAGCCATATCAATTAATAGACAAGTTTTCTCCTTCTGGTTTTTAACAATAATGTCTGGCCTGTTTGCTTCAATTTTTCTGTCTGTGTAGATGGTGTAATCCCATAGAATGGTTACATCTTCTAGTTCTGTAACCGGTGCTGGATGATGTTCATACCAGTGTTTGTTTACAGCTTTTCCATAATGTTTGCACATTGCCCTATGTAAATATTGCCCAACTCTATCGTGGCGATATTTCTATTCGTTTGGGGCAAGCACAGAACAGCCTGAGATTAGGTGGTCTATTGTTTCTTGGTGTTTATCACAAAACCTGCATTTTGGATTCATATTATTATGCATAATATTTGCCTGAAAGTTTCTCGTGAAAAGACTTTGGTCTTGTGCTGCAAGTATAAATCCTTCAGTTTCAAACTTTAATCCAGATGCACGTAACCATCGATGAGTATTAACTTCGTCAACATTGGATTTATTGGTACGTACTGGATATTGGCCATGCAGAGGTTTGTCTTGCCAGCGCTGTTTCATCTTTTCAAGAGCTTTATCTTTGGCTTTCATTTTCATATTTTTTGCCGCAATAGTTGGTTCTTGGCTACTGTTTTGCTTTTCTACAGAATCTACTAACTGTAAATCTTGTTTGTATTTACTGCCTTCTTTTATTATTGAATATTTTTTCTTTCTTTCTTCATGTTGCCTTACTAATTGTATCATCCAATCCTTTGTTGTTTCTATGTATGTTAGTAAGCCAATAGTTGTTGTCTTGTATGACAATTCCAGCTGAATAAGACCCCTTCCACCTTCTTTACGGGGTATGTATAGACGGTCTACATCAGCCTTTGGATGATGCATCTTATGCTTAGAAAGAAGCTTTCTTGTTTTAGCATCCATTCGCCTGATGTCGTTTAGAGTCCAGTTTAAGATGTTGAAGCTATATTGGACAACTGGGATTGCAAGGCTATTAATGGCCATAACTCTATTCTGTGAATTTAATTCAGTTTTTAATATCATTCGTAGCCTTCTATAGTACTCTTTACGCACTATTTCTTTCATTTTTTTATGGTGAATGTTTCGCTCTCATTTACACCTAGGTATTTATAAGCTTCTTCTGGTTTCAATTCTTTTATTGTTACAGCAGGGTCTAGGCTAATTGAGGATGTTTCTTGTATTGATCCACGTAAAACTGTAGCTTTAGCACATTTATTCAAATTAAATTTCATTCCAATGTCTTCGCTGAAGCATTTTACAGTTTGCAGAAGACCTTCCAGCTCATTATCATTCTTAGCATATAACTTTAAGTCATCCATGTAAAATAGATGGCTTATTTTCTTTTGGCCTATTTTATAGCCACATTCTGTCTTATTAAGTTGACTGGTTAGTGCTATTAATGATATGCAGAATAGTAAGGGAGATAAAGAATCACCTTGAAATATACCTCTTTTGATGTTTATTTCATCAGACTTATAGGTTCCATTTATATGATTGAGGTAAAGGGTTGTTTTCCATATAGACATGCACTGTTTGATGAAATTGATGATGACGGGCGATATCTTGTATATATTTAAAGTCTTTAAAATCCAGTCATGTGGCACACTATCGAATGCCTTTCGGTAGTCTATCCAGGCAGTACTAAGATTTTTCTTTGTATTGTAGCAGTTTTCCAGGATCATTTTCTTAATTAGCAATTGGTCTTTACAACCATAACAGCCACGTTTGCACCCTTTTTGTTCAAGCGGTATTATGTTATTTCTTTCTAAGAATAAATATGTTTGTTTTGTTAAAATAGATGTTAGTAGTTTATATGTTGTCGGAAGACATGTAATTGGTCTGTAGTTTTTCGGGTTGTTTGTTTCACCATTCTTGGGTAGAAGAAATGTAATTCCTTTGGTCATCCATGCAGGAATTTTAGTGGGATCGTCAACCATTTCTTGAAGTTCTTTGGCTATTTTTTTATGTGCTGCATTTAAATAATATAGCCAAAAGTTAGGAATTTTATCTATGCCTGGGAATTTCCAATTGTGTGCTTTTTTTAGTGCAAATTTAACATCGTCTTCTGTAAATCCAGACCATGTCTGTTCGGGTTTATTTTTCATTCGTTCTATCTCCTGCGTAATCCAATGTAATGTTATTACATTATTAATCCAATGTAATGTTATTACATTATTATTATTATTATCCAATGTAATGTTATTACATTATTATTATTATTATTATTATTATTATTATTATTATTTGATATAATGAATACACCTTTGTTCCCCACCCACTTGAATGTGATTGGTTGGTGTCAGCCATAAATATAGACTAAGGCGAGGACGTCTAGAGAGATCTAACACTAGAGGTCTGCTGGTCCACAACTAGAGATCTCCCGCTATTAGTCTACGGCTATTGACTACGCCTACGTCTCAGAATACTGCATACGACGAGTCACGTCTATTTAGTACTAGATTGTTCTACCGAGTTACATTTATCTAAACAACTTAACTACCTCGAATAATACATATATCCCATTACGGGACATATCATCATTACCATATATTTATGCTGTACTTTTGTATTGAGCATTAAAAAAGCATTTAAAGTAAATATCTAACTGTGGAATGTACTTCAGTTTGTAATAATTACTTATATATATATATATATATATATATATATATATATATGAAAGAAAGCGCCTTGAAGATTGTTGTGTCTTCTTGTTTAGGAAACCACACAATGTCTCAATAACACAAAACAGATATGAGAGGAAAAATGAAAGAATATTGAACAAAAGATATACAACCTGTACACGGTTTGTAGATTCAGGAATACTTGTTAGTAGGAGTCAAATATGTACAAAGAAGTAAGTCCGGGTAATAAGTGTATATTCTTGCTGACCACCGAGCGGCGGTTCAACTGCTCTGACACGCACTACAACTCTAACAAGAACAACACACTACAGACACTCTGGTTCTCTGTAGGCAGGATTATAGGTACAACTTGGACAAGTCCATTGAGTGTGTAAAAAGGGGCTCTCCCCATCACCCTCCTCCCTAGCTTTTTTGGGAGGCGCTAGCATTTTTCCGGTTTGAGATATAATATTCTCAACGGTTTCCAAAGTATTTTTCCCATCGTGCCAAACTTTTTTGTAAATGACGAACTTTACTCTTCGATCTTTTTTTTTTTTTTTGGTTTATGTGTGTTAGAAGTTTGCCTGGTGTGCAGATTTTCCCCGTAACTACCGGTGTAATAAATACGGGTTTCTTTTGCGCGATTTCTGTTGTAACTTTTTTATTTCTTGATATACCGCTTTTGTCACGCTTTTTATTTTTGTGCAAAATGGGTAAATCCCATATCTTAAATTTCTGCATCCAATCCGTTCCTACCAGGTTGTGCGTGTTTTTCGTTACGAAGATTTTTAGTTTTTATTTTTTCCTTTAAATTTTACATTTACAATAATTTCACCTTTCAGTTTAATACTTTTTTCCTGTTCTTGATATTGCAATTTTTTTTAGTGTGTAACATGGTCGGCCTATTTAACTTCCGCCATGTTTGTAATTTTATAATCGTCAAATCAGATCCCAAATCCAGTTGCAATTTAATTTTTTATTCAGAATGTCCATTTCAACGTATTTTTTCATATTTCCCTCATTCTCCTTATTATCATCCACTCTAGCAGATCTTACTCTACTAGGTTTGTTTTTATTTCTACATACCAGTGCTTTGTGGCCCATCTTGCTACACTCCCGACAATTTTTGTACTTGAAGAAACAATCTTTACACCAATGCCATCCACCACATCTGTAACATGCAGAAGTGGGGCATATTTTTTACTGGATTCTTGTCAAACGTAGTCCTATATTTTTTCGCTTTGGCATTATAATTTTGTTTTGTCTGTGGGGAGGGTACAAAGCGTAAATTTCTTTTTACCTTTAGAATGTGCGTGACTCCTGACCTTTCAATGTTCTTGCTACCTTTTTTTATGGTGAGGCATTTCTGGCAATCCTCTGACAATATTTGTAATGTTAGACCTGGTTCGTTTTGCAGTTTGGTCAGCATGCATTTTCTCAATTTGCAGCAAATAGCCCTTGAACAAATATTAAACACTTTAAATTGTCTGGGGTAAGATACGACAATTTAAAATCGTCACAGTGTTTATTGACGATAGCTACAAAAGTAAAATAGTCCTCGTTTTCGTCTTTTCTGAGATTAAAACATTTCCACCTTTTATGGAACAACGAGATTTTGGGGCTAAGTGGCTCTGTGAGGCCTGTCACTACCTCGTCGAACGTCAGATCATTCGTTTTTTTTTAGAGAGAATATAATCTACGAACTTACTGTGTTCGTTTGCGCCTAATTTCCTGAATAGAAGTTTTAATTTTTTCTTTCCACTCCAATGCTGACAGTCGATATTAAAAATACCCTCGTGTCGCCTGTAATACTCTCCAAAATGTTTATCTTCCTCAACTGAGTATTCAAAACTTTCACTCGCGTTCCACACCGCACCTTGTGAAAATGCCTCCAACATTTCCGTGTTCCTATCTTAATTTCAATAATAGTTCTTGCAATTTTGGTTGTCTTTCTTCATTTGCCTTTTGCATTTCCATTTGTCTCATTTCTAATTGATATTGTTATTCTTCAGTTCTCTTAATGATTTCAATTATTTTCCTTTTTGAAAATGTTTCATTTTTCTGCTGTTTCGATTCCGTGTGGGATTTTATTTTTATCAATTGCTTTCTAGTAATTAATTCCGACAGTTTTTCTTTATCTCTCAGTGTTAGTGCCGACAAATTGTTTGTGGTCGACTTGTTTGAATCAATTTGTAGCACACTTTGTTATAGTGATTCGGGGGAGGAAAAGATTCGTCACAATTTTGTTGTGCTACTTGTGCGCGAATCTGCTTCACCAATTTGATGTTGTCGACGCCTCTCATGTGATTTTCGATGTCCTCAACGCTAATTTGTTTCCTTGGTGTTATGCGTAAGTTCGTTCATTTTTGTCGCCAATTTGTTCTTTACGGTTAATGTTTGAAATCCTTTTATGCCAAATTTTTTGTTTGGCGATTGGCTTTCGAACGTGTTTTCCTCTGCCCGTAAACTTGTTAGAATCCTCGTCGCCAAATAGTTTTGGCGACTGACTTGAGAACGTATTCTTCTCCGCGTGAACTTGTACAAATTCTTTGTCGCCAAATTGTTGTTTGGCGAGAATGTATTTTTCCTCCGCGTGAACTTCTTCGAATCCTCGTCGCCAAATTGTTGTGGATTTTTTTTTAGGAAACCACACAATATAACAATAACACAAAACAGGTATGAGAGAAAAAACGGAAGTATATTGAACAAAAGATATATAATCTGTACACGGTTAGTAGATTCAGGAATACTCTTTAGTAGGAGTCAAATATATACAAAGAAGTAAGTCTGGATAATAAGATTATATTCTTGCTGACCAACGAGCGGCGGTTAAACTGCTCTGACACGCACTACAACTCTAACAACAACAACCCTCTAACACACTACAGACAATATTTATTCAGTATAAAAATACATAAATTGTGGCACAAAGCCGAAATGAGGGTGCAAAAACTCAGGATGGTCATCAGTATTCTATCCTATACATAGCTAAACACTATCGCGACCCAATCACGCATTACAATTTACTCATTCACCACAAGAGCCCATCCATCACTTCCCAATCCTTCACACACCGCAATGCCATATATTTACAAGGAACACCTAAAATGTGGGAAAAACCCATGACAATAAAAATGTATTTATATATAATATAATATTTATTTAAAACATATAATGAAAAATGAAATGATGGGAGGGGGATGAACCCAAAAACAAACAAAAATACAACATAATTTTTCAAACTAAAATAAAATAAATGCTAGTAAGACCCGTCCATCCCAGAAAAAGAGTGGCCACTTTATTCCGTCAAATAACGAAATCAAGAAGCGCACTCGCTGGGGAGGGTGTAAAAATAATTAATGGGATGGGAAAATCAAAAGCTGACCCAGCCGAGATAAAAGGAGGCCAAAAAAATGAGAAGGTTGTGAATCTCGACTTAGATCATAACAAAAGAGAGAGCCTGGTACAGGCTAGGAATACATTCATTCACATTAACTAGGTACACAAAAGAAAGCTACCTTAACCAGGGAAGTGTTCCAAAGGAATCCACCCCGATGTAACCAGCAGATCTAAAAGAGTAAATCAAGGTTATCCCCGTTCAAGCGAACCAGGCTCACCACATTTACCCACCTTTTGCTGTCAAAGTCAAACGTTTTCAATCATTTCTAGTCTTCATTTTGAGCAGGCGCTCAAAATATGGGATCAGATCCTGATGTGAAAGACGCTGACCTCGCAAGACTTCCTCCTTTCGCGTCGTCCAAATCACCAGTCGAGCCGTGGCTAGCAGCGACAAAAACAACATACGCTTCAACCCAGAAAACGGGGACGCCACATTGTCACAGGCGAATGCCCGATCAATGAGCACAATCTCCCGCGGCGCGATACGAGCAGTCAATTCGTCGACACGGTCCCATAGAGGGCGAACCCGCGAACAATGGTAGAAGGCGTGCGAAACCGTTTCTTCCAAGCCAAAGTTGCAGAGTTCACAATCTGGCAAATCCGCCAGGCCTTGTAATTGAGAAGCAACTGATTCCGAATCAATCGCCAGGTGAGCGAAAACCCATAGTTGCTAAGAAAATCTGTACCTGGCACCCAAGACCAGAACGAGCGAAACTCATCCTCCGACAAGCGGGACACATCATGTAATGAATCCTTCGCGACGCCCACCACTAACCCACGATAGAAAATTCTCCTAGGCTGTGAAAGGTCACTAGACCGTGGAATGGCCCGCAGGGCCGACAGACATTTAAGAAAAATACTCGATCGCCCTCACGGCACCACCTCGAGATGGGGCGGTTAGTGATAGTAATGCTAGGGAACATGTCCCTCACTATCCCCCTCAGCAATGAGTCTTCCTGAATCGCACACCTGAGAAAAACCAACCTTGATGCAACCTTGTGGCCCATTAGGTATGGTATTCCCAGACCCCATGACACGGACGTTGGTAACAGACACGTTTGTCGACGCAGTGTTTGCGTCCTCTCCACAGAAAGGAGAATAGTAAACGCTCGATCGCCTTTCTACTCCGTTTACAAAGGGGAAGTACTGACAACCGGTAAAGGATAATGGGAAAGACGTATGTAACACACGCTTCAGCCAAATCCTTTAAGGACAACCGCCTTCGACCGACGCGCCGACATTTGCCAGTACTTCTGATCAATTTTTCTCCAAGTTAAAGGGCAGGCCCAAACCACACTCCAAAAATGCGGACAACGTCGTCCGTCTAGTCGAAGGGCCTCGGAAGGGTAACACCCTTCCAGGCACCTAACCGCAAGCCGGACAACTTGTTCCGGTTAATCTTGGCCTATGTGACCTGTTTGTACCATTCAAGCACCTTCTGTACCACCTCGACGTCACTCCGGGAGGACACGAAAGTAATGACCTCATCGGCGTACGCGGAAACCCTGGCTCGGGCCTCACTAGGGACAGCGATTCCACGTAGGGCCGAATTGCACGCCCTGTCCCTTAGCCGGCGAAGGAGGGGCTCCAACGCCAAAGCATAAAGTAGGGGCGACAGTGGACAACCCTGCAGGCGGAAGCTGGTTTCGAATCCAGCGGCCTGCAGGACAGCCGACAGGTAACGATGGTCAACCCTATCAAATGCCTTGGACTGATCAAAATTGATCAGCGCGGCTTCTTCGACATCTTTTATCCCTTCTATGATCGTGTGTATCAGATGCAGGTCGCTCTGAATTGTTCGGCCCTACACAGCACAAATCAGCTTATGTCTCAAAAGAGACTCGGTAACTAATTGCAAACGATTTAACAAGATCTTGACAAAAAATTTTAACTCTGTGTTTAGCAAAGTTATGGGCCGGTAACCCTCTAACACCTTCCCAACATCCTTGCCTTTTCAACAGCGTGATCACACCCCTGGTGAACCGGTTGCGGATGGACCCCTGCCGGAACCAGTTGTTGAACACGACAGTCAAATCAGGACAAAGATGTGCGACAGCCTCAAGTACAACTCATACGACAAACCATCGAGACCCGGCGATTTGCCTCTGCCGACTTTATCAAAGCCGCGTAGACTTCGCCCCATGTAATCTCTCCCTCGCAGTTAGCTGCATCAGCCGGCATAAACCGGGGGAAGTCAGCCAGATAGCTGCGAAACTCCTCATCATGGAGCTCAGGCTCCTTGGTAAACATAATTTCGAAATGCCGCCGAAACGCCTCGCACATATTATCAGTCGACCGAAGAATATGTCCCTCTCGAATGTACCGGTCGCCGCCTCGGCAAATCTCTTCCTTGCGCAGTTCTGAGCCCATGTTCACAGCTTCGGAAGACATCTTGCTTAACCTATGTCTAATTACTTGGCCCATGTAACGATCGCTAGTAGAACGCTCCAGGGTGTCCTTAGGTACGGCTATCTCTAGGGGATTCCCACCAGCCTCCGCCCGAGAGTAATTCGCTCTAAGTGTCTTCACCTTTTCAGCCTGATCTAGTTTGAGCCGTTTGCTGAACTTGGTGATGAAAGACCTAATACTCTTCTTAAGATTCTCTCACAACTTTTCCCAATGACACCCCCAGTTAACGCCCGCTGCACTAAGTTAATTAGCTGGCGCAGGAAGCCCCGCATGTCTAGTAAGGATACGTTGAACTTCCAGTAACCAGCCATTCTAAGCCTATTTTCTAAATCTACACGGGCACAAATGAGTTTGTGGTCTGAGTAGCCTAACCAGTGGAACGTGGGACAATCTATAATATCTACGTCGGCTTCACGAACTAACATTCTATCCAGATAGCTAGCTACTCGGGTAGAAGGCCAACTATTAGTCCATGTCCATCTTCTTCCACCTTTGTGATCGACCCGGTATCTATCGACGAGCCCATACTCATCGATGAGATCAACCAAGCTACGATCGCGTGCCTTCCCGCTAGCTCCCCGCCCTCTATAGAGATTGGGGTCCAGGGTGGCATTCCAGTCCTCAACTAAGATGAATCGCGTTGAATCCACCAAGAAGGGCTCCAACCGCCAAAAAAATGAGACGCTTTCCTCCCGGTCGTTGGGCGCATAAACCGCAACCAGTCGAAACGCTTTGCTTTTCACTGCAATATCGGCAACAATCAGCAGGCCCTAGACACAGACATGGACAAGATCCACCTTCACGTCAAGGATACGCTTAACCAGCAAACAAACCCCTCTGGCCAGCCGGTCCCCATATGCTGAATAGACGACAAAGTTGCTAGCAGCACACAGGCATCGGCCTTGCAAACAAGGTGAGTCTCTTGGAACGCGGCGACATCCACACCGAAGGACAACAGGTCCCGAAGCAGGCGAGCTGTCTTACTCCGGTCCCTAGGGTCCCTCGCTTTCAAACTGGCTTACTTAATTGACATCTTCTTGGAGGGAAAAGCAGCCTTCGTGGACGGAGAGTCCTGCTTTAACGGAGAGGAGGCTGTCTTTTTCCCCTTCATGACTACCTCCGTTCATTCCGTAGAAGCCGTTTTTTCAGGCTGTATCGTTGGTGCCACCGTCATTGCCGATGTCCCTGGAACTGCCGGTGCTTTCTCCTTTTAGTTCGTCGTTGATGTCTAATGTTGTCCTACTTGCTTCCTAGTGGGGCATAGATTGGTCATGTGGCCTGCTGTTCCACAGTGCCAACAATGCAGTCTGCAACCTTCCACGGCCACAACTTTCGACCATTACATAGAAGGATGTCAGGCACTCGTAAAAAAATTGGTCTATCTACGATTACGTAGGCGCTGACGTTCTCTGTTGTTATCCCGGCTTTGCTCATGACTCTGTTCACCTCCTCCACCGTTCTGAATTGTGACAAGAAGGCTCCGACGTGGTTGCAGTGGATCTGAAGAGGCACACCATGTATCATAATATGCGTGCGCCTTGTTCCCATTTATTCGGTCTGTAGGTGCACTCCCTTTGCTTGTAGGCAAGTTCCTGACAACTTCTTGGCTTCATTCTCCGATCCAAGGAGGACATCCCACATGGCTCGGGATCCTCTTGCCAGTACCTTTGGGTTAATGCCTAGGCTCTTTAGCGTCTCCTCCATACTTTCCCCGCTGACGTCCACAAATTTCCGGGTTTTGGGGTCCGACGTCAGCAGAGAAATTGTCCTAGTGGCGACTTCCTTTCCTACTTCGGGGATGATGATTAGTTCATTATCCTTAAAAATTCTCAGTATTTTTCCTGCATCTGCAGGTCGTAGTTTCCGTCTCTCTTTGTAGGCGCATTATTCCAAACCGACGGTGAAGGGGTCACCGCCGGAGTATCCGCTGATGTAGAAGGCCGGGGAGACGGAACCATAATTGGGCTTGCTTCCGCTCAAAACACAAAAACTTTTCCACACAAAATTTCAGCAAAAAATAAACGAGTGAAATAGGCAAATACAACAACGGTTAAACAAAATGACGTACTCACAGGTAAGACTCAGAAAACCAGGTAGCAATATGACACGCAGACCAATTGGTACTTATGTAAACTGTGCAAAGTAAAACCGTACTGACACAAAAAAAAACGTACTCACAACTCTCTAACACACTAGACACCCTAGTTCTCTGTAGGCAGGATTATAAGTACACCTTGGACGGGTCCATTGAGTGTGTAAAAAGGGGCGCTCTCCAACAAAGATAAATCCAAGAATTTCTGAGTATAATATTTAGATGGTAAATTGTAAGCCCATTGATGTCTGACCTATATATATATATATATATATATATATATATATATATAGTTTAATCTTTTATTTTTAATTTATTTTAATGCATCTTTTTTTTAATTTCTGTAGAACCAAGTGTCACTTTTTCTGCTCCATCAGCCAAACTGACAGACTTTTTTTTCCTTTTTTTCCTTCTTTCTTTCTTTCTTTCTTTTGTTTTTTTCTTTCTTCTTTTTTCTTTTCTTTTTGGATACTCTTATTTCCGTGTTTCGACAGAGACAAACGAACAAAGAAATGAAATTTGCATATTTTGCCTTTGCAAAGAGTGATAAATCTATTCGTTGAAAAAGCCATACGTTTTTGGAAAATTTGAATTTATATAAAAGATGAAGGTGAAATTCAGGTTGGCTTTCTTCGGGGAGATTGCTGTTTAACCTAGATAATGTTTAGTACTCATCAGGTTTTTCCCTCTTTTTAGTTTTTTAATATCATAGTTGATAATAATTCTTTATCAACTTCTTTGTTTTATACTGACGATTATTAGTTTTCTGACAAAGTGTTGGCCGAAAGGCGCCTAACATTCTGCTCTTTTTATACGAGATATTTTTGTATTTATTTTAATAATTAAGGGAAATATGATTCTTATACTTAAATCTATATATATATATATATATATATATATATATATATATATTCCTCCTTTTACGTTCACGAAGAAAGAAATTAATGAAGCAGCATTGGCTCAGTTCATTATCTTTAATATCAGTTATTAATCTTTACTATCAGTTACAAAAGCTCTTGCTACGTTTTTCCTCTTTTACTTATTGTGTCTTATTATTTTTTGTAATAATTATGTCGTCGAGCATTGAAGAACATATGAATATATATAAATATTCTCTCTATTATGATAAAAACTGTTGTGTATTTACGTGTATAAAATATTTAATATACTATATTTCCTTCCTGTAACGCTCAGGATTATTTCATTTATTTTTCATTATGTCTTAATGTAAGATACTCAATAGTATGGACATCAATAAGTATGTCGCCTTCACTTTAGACGGCATATTGATATAAATATTTCGCCGTCATTTTTTACGGCATGGGCCCACTTGCATTAGACAATCATCTATCAGGTACCAAGCTGCCAACATGTTATGTTTATTGATAGTGTAAGAAATAAGAATAGTAACTTCAAGTAAATTTTAAAAGTGTTGGTGATGTATTCTGTTGTATTCTTTAAAATGGTTAGAAACAGACAATATGGCACTCGAGTAAAAGAACAGCAACATGTGCGTAGATGAAAGAAGAGACGTTTATTGTAAAGAGAATAATCTACGACAAGACAGAGAATCTGGTACAGTCTACTAATTGCCGAAACAAGTCACAGGCATCTACTGTGCTCACTATATATGGCGACTAATATAATCAGTTCACATAGGCGATAGGGAGTGTAGGATTATCTCTTAATTAGAGTAAACGTCACTGACCAGTAAGAAAATATTTAATTACATATACGCACAGCATTGTCACACGTCGTTGGCACACGTCGTTATTGACTACACGTTGAATGACCCATTATTGTCACATTGAGTCAGACTAAACAAAGTGCAGTAAATATCTACTTGTACAAACAGTAATTCATGTAAGAAATTACTTGGAACATCCAAATCTTAATTGTTAATGACAGAAAATTTGGTAACGATTTTGCAAGTTCATTAAATATATTTTGACTGCGTGATAACCTTAGTAACAGGGAATTTCCTCGGAATTTACTCTGAACTTATAACCTATAATTATTTTATGTTAATGTATTTAGAGTAAATATAACCTAAGTGTACCAAATATGGTTGCCACATCTGGTCTAGTGCTTCGTTGTTTGTTTTTTGATTTTTGTTTATTTTTTTGTTTATTTTTTGTTTTGTTTTTTATTATTATTTCACCCCAAGCATGGCGGGACCGCCACTACTGCGCATTGTGTTAATGTGAGAGAAAAGACTGGGTACATTGAGTATTGAAGAAAGGATAAAAGATTCAAGAAGATAGATGGTAATTTGGGAAGATTATAGATATCAGGGAAGCAAATAACCGGAAAGGGAAGTGCAAGAAAAGAAGCTATTCGAGTAGAAGCGCTAGTTGCATTTAACTAACTCAATGTGAAAGGGTTGAACGTACATGCCAAACTAGTGGACGAGGTACTAGAGAGGAAAGTAACCAGGAATCGAGAAATCAGAAGAGGGGATTGCAGAGTTTAAGTCATTTAAACAGAGAGCTAGGATATCTGAGGACTTTTCGATGAAAACGATTCTCACTGTAAAAGTTGGTATGAATATCACAGATGTCAGAAAAAGAAATGTTGAGGGGTTTAAGTGTTTTATGTTTGTCTGGTTTAGTTTTACAAATTTAATTGCCTATGGTCATGTTTTGGGGTTATTAATATAACAGGATTAGAGTAGTAGTAGCAGTTGTTTGTCGAATGTAACATGTGTGAAACGGGAACTATCACAGACTGCAGCATAGTATGGCGTCAGGGTTGTCCACCGAAGGTGCTTGCAGAGAAACCCTGCCATGAGGAGCAAGGACCCCGATATTTGTTATGTATCTAGAGATTGTTGACAAAATCGAAAGAAGGATCTGTTTTGTTATTGGTTCTAGCCTGGCATCTCAATTTCAGTCACATTCCCACCACCGTAATATTTCTCTGTACCTTTTATATAAATACTTTCATGTATTGAAAATCTGTACTCTTTGGTGCCCTATTAAACACATTGAAGTGCATTACTGGACTGGCAGCTAGGTATCATAAGTTATTGTTGAAATTGTTATATATAACCGCAAGTTCTATGCTCCTAATTTTATCTATCGCACTATTGAAACTCTCTTATGCTATTTTGTTTTTTTTTGTTTACTCTAAGTTTCGAGAATTTTGCCTCGTCATCAGGCAATGTTGAACTATTGTTGTGAAAAAGACTTACATTTGAATCCATTATACATTACGCTTGTGTTTTTTATGAATTGATGTGGAGGGGGAAGACAGAAAAAAGTATGTGTATGTTTAATTTAACTAGTCAGAATTAAGCTCAATCTTTAAATTTTGAAAATATAGGTGATATCCTTTGGGAAATACACATTTTCTTCTTTCGGTTTTAACCGTAAAGTGTCAGACAAATGAGACCACTGTCTAAATTGCTTTACTTCCGGCACGATTTATCCATTTTGTTATGAGATTACTGTCTTAGTTTTTTCTGTATCACAGAATTTTTTTTAAAAACAAAACAAAGAAAAAAACATTTTCTATTTTTGATCTGACTTAAAGGGACCTTTGAGTATAATTATACCATTTTTATTTTGGTTCAGTGTTCATTTTTTAAAATTTTTCATAAACTCTTAATTTGTAAAAATTTTAACATCTATTCAATTAATATTATATCATAATATAAAACAGTTGATCAGATATGTGTAAGTTAATGAATATTCTTTCATGAAGAATTTTTAACCATATTCTAAGGTAAATATATTAAAAAGTTTACATATAACATTTATTTCATTGCATTTATTTAATAGATTTTTAATCTTTAAAAATATATTAATATATAGTTTTTCATACAGACACAAGGGGCATGGATCATTTTAAAAATTGCATATTCTAGCTTTCATTAAAATTTTCAATTTTATTCTTGAAGTCTTATTTATTTCTTTTAGATACCAAAAATATTTTGATAGGGATGTTCTATTTCCGAACTTATTTTTATTAAATATAGAAATGTTGATAATTCTTTTTTCTGTGAATTCTTAATATTACCAACATAAATCTTTATATTACTAGGGTATTCTGTCAAAACAATAGCTTATTGATAAACTACTGATTCTGTAAGGCACCTGTTTTCCAAAGGACACTTTATAGGGTCTCTACAATTGCATTACTTTTTGTATAAATAATTGATTTCAATTTTTGAATAATTTTTTTTCGATTAGATTTAAATTTTTATTTAAAATGTTATTATGATTTTTATAATTTTTCTAGATTGTCCATACAACTACAACTTAATTTTAAAGTATTTTTATTGAAAATAAAGGAATATTTTTCTGGAAATGTTTCTTAATTAAAGCGAGGAAATTTTGCCTAATTTACTGTTAATCATTTCGATAAAAGGGGGAGTATACAAACACACCCGCACGCACACACGCACGCACGCACACGTACACACACACACACACACACACACACACACACACACACACACATATATATATATATATATATATATATATATATATTATTTGTCTACTAAGAAATAGAAATAAGCAAATAATTTTGCAGATAAAATGCAAAGTAAAATTTATGCATGTGTAATCAAATTTTTTTACTCTATATAACGGACCCTATCGTTTCATATAAAAGTAATTACGATTCTTACAAGAATAAAAGAAAAGTGTCCAAAAGAAAAATAACATATAATGAAAAAGGGAAAAATATAGTATGAATTTGTTTTTATTACAAGTAAGGTATTTTATATGTACCGAATAAGGACGTTTATTTCAATGCATAGACAGAAGATCGGTGTAAAAATATGGTCAGCATATGCTTTAGAATATATATATAATGATTTGTTTGAACATTATTTTTCATCGATACTCGTATTTAAATAGATATTCTGATTTTTATTAAACAGTATTATATATTTATATCTACTAGCCTGATTATTTTACGATAACTTTTTATTACGAAAATATGTGTCATTTGACAGGATTCGAACCTGCGACACCTATCCACATAGGGGAAGCTACCATGTGATCTGGCACGTCTTAGACCTCTCGACCACATTATTGCGATGAATCGAAAACTGTGTTATATAGGCTTGATTAAAACCTCGTTTAGACTAATGGTCAGTCGAGGTACAATAAGGCACAAACTATTAATGCGGCACAATCGAACCCGGCTGAGATCTGGACACTAACATAGAAATGAACGGCAAGGGATTTTATATGAGCCTGAATTTTCTAATGCTTTTTAATAAGATATCATACAAAAAGCAAAGTGTTGTACATTGGTTGGAATATCGTCGCTAACACTTTTTTAATGATAAGAAAATTTTTCCTTGAAACAATGACATGATTGTATGTTTGAATTAAATGTTATAATAAAATGTTCAATATTCAATATCTATCATTTTTACGATGGTGTCAAAACTCTCCTACCCACCAAATTTAGTTTAATGTGAAATAGGCTCCTTAGCATATTTTTCGTAATCTGCCCGGAAACAGAAACAAGAAAGTAAACACAGAAATGGAATAATACGGTCTGAATTGGTCTTGTAGCCTATTTTAATTTTACGTTTTCGTTTGATCAGAAGTTAATGCTAAATTGTGATTAAGTAATAATTATTTGATAGTTAAATTTATGCTTTAATTTTATTAGCTTAAACATCCTGTCTTAATAAAATAATTTAGTGTTCTTTGGCGTAATTCTGATGAATTTGTGGAAACTTAAACTGCTGCCTGCAACCGGAAGTTATCCTAACAACTGTGAATTCAATCTTCTAACGAACACCGAGTTGTCTACTGATGGTTTTTTTCTCGTAAACAGTTTTGTAATGGATCTCACAAACAATAAAACACCATGTCGATAAATTTTCAGAAAATAAGTATATTTCTTGTTCAAATTTCAAAACCTACATATAAAAGCAAACATAATTTGTTCAAAGTAAATCTTAGCAAAAATCAATACGCTTCAAACTTTGTACTAATAAAATTAGAAAAATTACACGTAATTGTCAAAATGCATCACAAGAGTTAATGGAAATAATATTGAGTGACTTTTTAAAGGTTTTATATCAGCTAATGTGAAAAAAAGCAATTTTCAAAAGAATTATTTTAATCAAGGATAATTCTGAAAATATATATTTCTGATTTTAGAATGAATAATTTTTATTTTCTAAGGACGCAGTCATCGATTGGACAAATTTTGCTGTTTGAAATAAATTAAGAAAAACCCAGTAAAGTAAACGAAATTATTTTTATTAAGAAAAGATTGTGTGAAATCCATGTTAAATTCACTTATATTGTCGGATGAAAAAATGGAATTTATGCAAAATATCATATTTTTGACTTGCTTTCTTACAAAGTTTACATAGAATGTAAAACATAATTGAGTTATTTTGCATGTCTATAAATATTCAAAGGTTTTTATATTAATATTGATATATTTACCCGTTCTTTTATGTGAGGATTTAAACCGGTGTAAATAAAAGGTTAACATTTTATTATTCATGCTAAATTCTGTTGCTATTTTCATATTCTTTTACGTAGCGTCCTTTCAGAATGTGGGGGAGCATAGGTCTCCGCAACTCTATCCTCCATATCCCTTAGCAACGTAAATATATTTACTATCCTTCCCATCCTCTGCTCAGCCATTTATTTACACAGGCTTATTAGATAAGTTGGTCACTGTTTTCCTAGACTTTCCTTGCTTTTGTAAGATCATGCTGCACAACAAAACTTTTAACATTGCACCGTTGTCGACAATTTTTCAATCGCACATAATAATATTAAAAGGCTTGTACAATCTAAACGCTAAGTGGATCAAACAAGAATAACCAGTACTGATTGGTCAATATATGTCTAAATGCCTACACAACACGTTTAGCTTAAAAATAAAAACCAATTTCCAGCGATCCAGTCACATAACCATCTTTAGTTTTTAAGCAAGTCCCTCGTGCGATCAGAGGCAGTTGGAAACAAAGAAACGTGGACCGTCCATACCATTCATCTTGTAACGGACAGGAGCACAAAACCGTCGACTTCATTCGCCACGCAGCGCAAAACAAAAACACACCAAAAACACGATTCTTCACTACAGATTGAGCACCGACTTCTGCCCTTCAATAATCTTTGAGTGAGGATATTTATTTGGACTGATTGTCATCTAAAATCGTTGTCATTCTTAACGTTGAATTCTTGCTAAATTAAGTGCTGTCTTATAATTTATTCAACTCTGGCAACACTAATTCACCCACTTAAATTTACGTTCACCAACATTATAATCAAAGGAACATTTTATGACACATTTTAAATATTTTTGCATCCTTTGAACTATTCCCAATACGAATAACTAATTCTGTCAGAAACAACTGACAAAGGGAGAGAACTCTTCTCGCTCATAAATGTTATATCTTCTCCCCATTTAAAATATCTTATGCCAGTTTATTATTTCTATTACAATTATTGTATTTTATGATATAAATGTTTTTTTGTTACATAATTGAATTTGTTGTATTTCTCTGTTGAATGCAATTACACAAATTTTTAAATATGGGAAATTAGTTTTTGAATACACTAATAACTTATTGTAATGAGTGAATAGCAATTTAATAACCACGAAGTAAGCTACGTCCAATACACTTTCTTTATGTCCTGTGAAGAAGAAAGTTACCCATATTTTTATTGTCATATTGTGCCCCCATATAGTTTAACTGTCTCATTCTAGTTCTACTTACTACAGTCTTTTTTTTTTTTTTTTTAATATTCCTTAAAACATCCTTCGGCATTGAATGATTCATAAGGAGTTGATCTGCTGTCAAACAAACGAGTCAAATTAGAACTTCCTCTTTGCTTAGAAATTTTGTCCAAGGTATTTTTAATATCCTTCAGTAGAATTACATTTCTTTGCATCAGGTTTCTTTATCAGTTAGACGATTTTCCAGTATTCACTCTCATACAGGAAGACAGAAATTATGATTTAAATTTGTGCTTAAACATTTCACCAAATCAGTTTAGTCCCATACGTGATACATGCTTGGGTGATCATGTATCGAGAGAAACATGACTGTGTGAGCAGAAAGTTTTCTTACAGTAGGTTGCCATTACTTTCTGTGGTAGACTGGTTGCTAACCAAGGCTATTCAACCCAATATATCCTTCCTATTTAAGCCATAGTTGGAGAAAGAAGTGACATTTTCATGTGTATTTGAGCGTAAATGTATGCAACGAAGTCAACTTAAACATTTAGATTAACAATTACTGAGGCGAAAAGTAAATTTTGGCAGGTAATCGATTCTACGTTTCTCTAGTTGTGAAATATTTACTTTTCTATTTATTATTTTAAACATAGTAAAGTATTGATTTGTAGAATTCGTTTGTGTGGTCTAAATATATGCAGGTCATCTTGAAATTGGATTTTAAATAAACTACATTTTAGTTTTCATGTTTATTTACACCTTTCTTCTCTTCTATCCATCTCGACTCGTGTATATCATTAGTTCTCAAAGGACTTCTTTATTCTTCTGTATATGTTAATCCTTATAGAGTTTTGGTTCAATGAGGATTAACTCAAAAACTTGGAGACTGCATCAACAGCAATGTCTGCTTTTAAAGAAAAGGAAAGAAGTGTTCAAAAGCAAGGAAATTCAAGTTGACTTCACTGAGAACAAAAAGCAAGAACTGTTGCCAAATATAAAATATGATAAAAGGAAAAGAATAAGGCACAAACAATATTAGCCGCTGTTTATAACTTTTTTCTTCGAAAGGACAATTGACGGGATTTCCTTCTTTCTAAACTATATATAGCAGGAGCACCAAACCATATGGTAGCAATATTCAAAGCAAGCACGAATGGTAGACTCATGAATATGCAAGATAGATTGGGGAGAGAAAAATTGTTTATCACGATACAGTTTATCATAATTTCATTTAGTTTTCTTACCATAATTCTGAAATTGCATTCTCGTTAGTAAACAGTGATAACAGAAAATAAATAAGTTTCCAAAGAAACTTGAACTCGCATTTCTTATGCTGAGATTGGTTTTATCTCTCTTATTCAATTTTCTATAGTATTGTACTTTTTACAATACGGATGTATGAAAATGTAACTGTGTTGCATATATTCAAAGCCTCGTTTATATGTTGTTGCATTCACTTATGGCTTTGTCAAATGAATTAAGTGCAATATACTTAGTTAGAAAACAGAATATCAATATCAATACTGGATAGAATGTGAGCAAAAGAAATTTACTACGGAACCAATAAACAATTTGATTAATTTTAACTAAGTTTCAAATATTCGATAATGTACTTTTAACTGTATTATCTTTTCAGGGATGTAATACAACGCTAGATGTGCGTTGTATGACAGTGGATATCGGCTTGGAACAAGAAATCGGGGAACCGAGTTCAGATTCCAGTTGAATTCCTTGGGAAAGGTATTAATCCGTCTCTTCTCTACAGTTTTGGGTAAATAACAGGACAGATTGGGTTTTATAGTGTTGGCTGGCAACCAGTCTACCGCAGAAAGTAACGGTAACCTACTGCGGGATAATCTTCTGCTCAGTCAGTCATGTCTCGAAAGAGACTTGATCGCCCAAGCGTGTATCACGTATGGTACTTAACTGACTGAATGCAGTTTATATTATGCATTTGAATTCAGTAGAAATTAAGATAAACATAAACGTATTGTGATACTGAAAATAAGATATGTAAAAGTTATGAGAGAAAACGGAAAATTTACTGCTCTTATTAATAAAAGAAATTAAAAAAATTACATTTACTTTTGTACTTTATCAAAAGCGTTTTTATATTCCATCTTTCTTCAATTCTGTAGATTTTTGTTTATCTTTAATGATCTATAGTGTTTTTCACATCTAAAATGTTTCGAACATAGCTGTATTTCTTCTGTCTTGATATTCCCATATATTTGAAGATTAGATTTTGACTCTTCAAAAATTCTCACCTTTTTCTCAAAATTCACTCTTTCTATTTTGAAACAAAAATCTGTTAGAATAAAAGACGATGTAAGTAATAAAGGCCTTCTGTGATCTGTGTTTGATCAATCAACACGATAAATTTTCCTGCGTACCTTAATCTCCGACTATGTTAATCTTGAGGTATGTTAAGTGGCTCATAATTTCGCATGTCTAATAGGACATCCATCACGATGTATTAAGAGTTGTATTTCTCTTCTTACAGTGATAAAAGAACTTGTATAACTGAATATGTCCTCAATAACACAGATTCTATTCCTCGTAGTATATTGCCGAATATTTACAGTTTCTTAACAAGAATTAAGTAAATTATTTTTCTCTGGGTAGTTCATTTATTTCGCTCACAACTGTATTTTCTTGTAAGGACACCTGTAGATTATAATATAGAATTAAGAAAACTGCAACATAGGAGGGTCGTTCAAAATGTTCTAATCCTCACCCAGAAGAATCTGGAGAAGCAAAACAGTTTGTTTTTTATTTTTCAATGCACTTGGTCAAACGATGCTTAAACATTGCAATCTCATTACGGAAGTGGCTGGTGTTTTGGTCCTCCAAAATCTTCTAGACAGCACATATGATTTCATCATTGCTTCCAAAATAACTATCACGCAAGTTAAGTGGGATTTGAGTTTAGGAAACGGATAAGCGTCAGATGGAGCTGGGGAGTAAGGAATATGAGGTAGGAATTCAAAGACACTATTGGCTGCGTCAGCGACTGCAACCACAGCGGTGTAAACGAGCGCGTTATCCTGGAGCAAGATCACACCTTTCCACAGCTTCCCCTATGCGTTTTGACTTTTTTTCCTTCAGTTCTCTTAATTCTGTTGCATAGTACTGTCCATAGTCTTTTCTTTTCGCAGGTACTCTATCATGATTACACCTTCAGAATAAAAGAAGACGAATCCATCACCTTGCGACCAGACGCTGAACTTCTTCGAGAGTACAGAACCAGTGTGTTTTCTCTGTTTGCATTGAATCCTCAATTCACGTTCAACGTGAAGAAACCGGGTTTCATCTTGAATTACTAATCTGCAGTTGAAATACCCAGAGCGAATTTGAAAAAGAGTCAGAAATTGTTCTGGAAATGTCAACTTTTTTCAGCTTCTAGTCTGGTTTCCCCATTTTTGAGACCCATCTTCTAGACAGCTTGCTCTCTTTTGTCCATATTTAGATTTATTGCACACCTTTCACTTTTGAATTGTCTCCACCTGCACAGAAATTGACAGAATTAAATTGTCTAGTTTTATAAGACGAAAATGTTCAGCTATGACTCTTCTATCTGGATGAGGCATGGAACTTAATTAACAACTCACATTCAAGCAGTTAAAAGCGTCAATTAAAATCAGATAAGAATAATTTATCTCTGTGTGTTAAAAACACAAAGCTTGCTCATTTATCAAAAGCAGTGAATAACTAATAAAAGAAAGGTTAAGTAACTGATATAGAAAAATATCCTTCATTTTAAAAAAAGCAATAAAAATAGAAGAGAAAAAACTGAATTTGGTGTCTTATACGAGTTTTAAAAAATAAATGAAAGATCATGTCTAAAGTTATAAGAACAACAGACATAACATAGAAGCTTTTATGGTCCTCACCTACACAGAAATTAAGACAGCAATTGAATTAGTTTTTCTATTTCTCTTAAGTTTATCAAAGCAAATGCAACGATTTTACTTTGCAACAAGTATTTTTATGTAAACAAGGACAAAAATATTTTAGGTTTTCAAAGATTTTGAATTTAAGAAACGTTCATAAATATTCATCAGGCTAGCTTAAAAGTTTAGATAAATTATTGAACACACTAAGAAAAATAATGTCCAATAATAATGTCCAATGATAATATCCAGTAAATAAAATAAACAAAGCTGTGATTGTAATTATTTTGATATTATTAAGACTGAATAATGTTTTTGGATAATAAGACATTTCAAAATTAATAGGTAGTATTATGTGTCTGTTTTATCTAGCGGCATTGTGATTGTTAATA